>CP136068.1:3965254-4098192 GCA_032622095.1 Siphonodentalium dalli
GCACAAAACAAGCGCAGAGGTTCGTCGTTCTGACCAGGCGTATTACCGTCGCCATGACAGCGCAAAGCGTACTAACAACGCAATGACAACGACGTGAGCGCATTAAGAGCGTTTACGGCGTGGAGGAAACGCAGCGAGGGCGTGTGAGAGCGTGAGACCTGACAAAGCAGGAACGAAATGGCTCGTACACACAGCGACGTGGCTAGAGGGTTTCCGTTGGGGGGTGTCAACCTTGGGAAATTCCAACTGAACCCCCCTTGAGTTAGAATCAGACCGAACACAAGTTTTGCATAATTCCATTGCACCCCCCCCCCCCCCCCCCCCCCCCCTTGCACCTTGGTTCTCTTGTTTTAACAGATTGAAAATTTCTGACAACTCAAAGCAAAAGCCAGCCTGATCGCAGCGGTGTGTGACAGTGGTATGAGCAGACTGCATTTCAAAGTGGGATTGTACTGTAAACTTGCTGTAAACGCCGGAAGAACGCCATGTATAACGCTTGGGCGTAAAGCGAGCGCCAGGAGTCGCAGTGGCAGCACAATGTGGACGTTCTATGAGCGGGAACCAGTCCATAACACCCCATGCCAGCGCAATAAGTTTTGGACAAAGCCTCAATGAGCGTATTAAGGACGGGAAAGGCACGTAGTGAGAATTTGATTAAGCTTACTGTAGTCACAAAAGACAAGATTAATTTCTTGCTGCGATCACGAGAAGCTAATATGCGATCTTGCTATGTCCACATAAAGCTCACGTCGCTCGCTTGGCGCTTTGCTTTGCGCTGTCACGGCGACAGTACTACGTTCTGGCCAGAACGCCGAGCCTCTGCGCTTGTTTTGTGCATGCATAAAACAAGCGCGGCGCTCTGGCACCTATGGGCGACCATGGAGATCCTCGCCCGTTGTAGCCAGTGTCCACTGCGTCACCAATCGGTTCTTGGAGACCTTAGTGCGTTTAGGTGGCCGCTTTGGTACTTTTGCAGCGCAATGAGAGCGCCGGCCTGAGTGTGACAGGGGTTTTAGACCTAATAACAATGAAACACACAGTTAGACCTGATAACAATGAAACACACGGTTAGACCTAATAACAATGAAACACGCGGTTAGACATAATAACAATGAAACACGCGGTTAGACCTAATAACAATGAAACACACGGTTAGACCTAATAACAATGAAACACACGGTTAGACCTAATAACAATGAAACACACGGTTAGACCTAATAACAATGAAACACACGGTTAGACCTAATAACAATGAAACACACGGTTAGACCTAATAACAATGAAACACGCGGTTAGACCTAATAACAATGAAACACACGGTTAGACCTAATAACAATGAAACACGCGGTTAGACCTAATAACAATGAAACACGCGGTTAGACCTAATAACAATGAAACACACGGTTAGACCTAATAACAATGAAACACACGGTTAGACCTAATAACAATGAAACACACGGTTAGACCTAATAACAATGAAACACCCGGTTAGACCTAATAACAATGAAACACACAGTTAGACCTAATAACAATGAAACACACGGTTAGACCTAATAACAATGAAACACACGGTTAGACCTAATAACAATGAAACACACGTTTAGACCTAATAACAATGAAACACACTGTTAGACCTAATAACAATGAAACACACGGTTAGACCTAATAACAATGAAACACACGTTTAGACCTAATACATTCTTAAAGCTACAAGATCACCAGCCATTTGTGTTAAAATAGTGCGCAACGATATGATTGAAGCAAAACTTGACGTCATGACACAGTGCTGAGAGTAGGATAATATCTTGAGAGTAGGTTAACACGTTCGGTCTTCTGGGAGTGGGAATATGGTTGATATTTTGATGTAAAAAGTTGATGAAAATATCTATATATGTATATAAAACCCATTGTCTGTGTGTGTATAATTCTCGCACGCTTTTGGTGCTCTTATAACTTTTCAACAATGTGTCCAATGTAGCCCCAAACACGGCATACAGTGTTTCAGAGAAGATGACTCACAAACTTTCACGCCGATTGGTCAAAGAAAACATGAGATCAAACATGGTCCCTAATTGCCGTATTTGCACTCAAGTAGACACTATTCCTTCTGACGTTTGTCCAAAAGACGTCATGAGACGTCGTATACAAACTACACTTGCGCTGCTATATTTGTATTGACAAAATTTCCATGCGCTCAACCAAGCTGTTGGTGCTATAAATTAATTTGTCAGTTCAGGTTGAGTGTGAATATAAATAATGCATGTCATAGAAGTGAATGGGGTGTAGAGTTGAGACTCGAACATTCAATACCATTGTTGGAAATGGGTGTTATATGGTCTTTATATTTGTCACTTCTGTGTGAATATAAGTAATGGATGTTTTCTTTGTTATGAAAGTTGTGCCTTGAATGTGGAATTGAAGGAGTATATATCCGGAAGACGGCACATTAATTGTTTATACAATATAAGAATTGATGTGAAGTGTGCCAATGGCTCGCAGTGTAGTAACTAGTCATGTCGGTGTGGAATAGTAGTTAGTAAAACACATGATCAGCATGAAATAACATATTTTTATGTGTTTGAGAATCAAACAAATTAACTAATTTAACTAAATGGTACAGGTACATGCAATATATCCGATGATATGACAACAGTATGTAATCAACATAACAACATCTTCTTGATGCTTCAAAAGGGTTACACATGTAATGTATATCTCTTCATCGGATAATAACGTTTTAATATTTGGTAAACAAAACTGCTGAATTACATAATACTTCAGACTCTTTCAAAACTGAATTATAGATAGGTCAGCGACATTAAAGTGCATGGTCGCCCACATTGCTGCATTCGCCAAATTCGTTGACACGTGCAGCATGGGATAGTCAAATCTGTATAGGTTGTTTTCATGACATCAACTATTTTATAACAACTCTAATGTGGTGATTGTGAAAAATCTGTATATATGTAATGCCTATGTAGTTGATTATATGTGATATTTTTTATAATTTCATTTGAAATAGTGGTCTGAGTAGCGGATGAAATAGCATGCAGAATAATAATCGGGCAAAAAATTACGAACTTCGTAACATGGTTCAAGTACGAGCACGTATCTAATCACTTTTAGTATCCAATTACGCAAATACCGAGTATGTTTTAATCACATTTAGTCCATCACCTCCTGCGATAGGGTCAGATATACTTGCCAATATACACCCTAGGAGGGCGTAATGCTGATCTAAGAATGGCCTCAGGTAATGCACTCCTGATATGACCTCTCATAATGATTAATTAAAATACATACATTTGTATATGGTTCCATGAGGATAAATTAAAATATGGTCACACACAGAGAGCGTTAATTGAAATATGGTCTGATGAGGGTAAATTAAAATATGGTCACATCATGGTTAAATAAAATATGTTCCCATGAGGGTTAATTAATATATCGTACAATGAGGGTTAATAAAACATATGGTCCCATGATGGTTTACTAAAATTGATCCTTGATTGTTAATTAAGATATCGTCCCATGAGGGTTAATACAAATATCGTCTCAATGGGGACTAATTATAATATGCCCTCTCCCCATGAGGATCAATTAAAACATTAAGGGGGTAATTTCTGAACATTCTTCAATTCATATAGCATTCTGATATATCATCGGTACACATAAATAAAAATGATGTTTAGAATGTTAAACAACCAATGTGAAGGGTTAGTGTTGGAACTTTTCTTAATAACATATAGTTCCGATATATTCCGCATACAAAGAAATAAAAAGTCAATATTTACAAACAGCACGAAGGTGTAACGTGGGAATTGGTTAGTAATTAACCATCCCAATTCATTTATGCCGATATTTGTCGCATAGAACTAAATGAAAAAGTTCACTAAACGATATTAAATAACATGATAAACACCGATATAAACAAACACCTCGTAGTGTTCATGTTCGAATCAAATTTCTTAGAAAATCGTCAAATCCCCGTGCAGTATAATAGTAGACAGCATTCCGATTTATGTCACGTGAAAATAAACGAAAGATGTTCAAATAACAATGCAAGAAACACGCAACGCGCTAATGGTTAATGCGCGAATTCCCGTTAGAATTAATCGCTTTGCACTTCTTGGCATGCAAATAACAAACCATGGGTCAATCAAGCATGTCTCGAGGGATGCCCGCTGCATGAAATAATAATGTAAACGACAAGAAGCAAAATTGAAAGTCCCAGCTACACCTTTTATCGTCTTCGGGGGTCGCACTACAACTTTTAATGTGTTCCAAAAATCCAAATTTCTATAAATAAAACCCCCATGCGCCTATAGATTACCAAGGGGCAGCAAATGATAATACACACGGAGGGCGAAATGAGACCTAGTTATCCATGTCTCGGATCTCACAGTGGGTATAAATAATATGAGAACCAGTTTCCCCTGCCTCTGATATCTTAGTTACACAAGTTTTCTCCCGTTGAACCGCCAGTTGATTTTAATATTTAGGGTCCCATTTCCCCAGCCCAGATTTCCCCTGATGCCATACCCCAGGGCCCAGGACACATATACACATATATACATACCGGTATGTGTATAAAAGTATAGAGATGTATAAACCTTCTCCATCTTGTTGGGATATCAATAAGGAATTTTAGAGACCACCTTTATTTTATATCTTTGCAAGAATACTGACGCTGAACGAAAGTGCATACCGGAACCGACATGGTGGCGACATCACTAGAACACATCTCTTTGGAGTTGAGCTAGTTACGTTGCAGTTAGGTTACGAAAAATCGTTGGTGATTGTCTCTATGTTTTATGTCGAAAAATACTTTCCACTTCATATTTTTGCACAGGTTCTACCATAATTTAGGTTTAAATTCAGATCTCATGGTGGGTACCGGTGTGTTAAAATGAAGGCATTATTCACGGTCTTTGCAACTGTTATTCCGAAATATCTTGTTGTCACACATCCATAAATAAGTTATGATCATTTGTATGGCTACATATAGCGTCTGCGGATTATTTATTTATAGACTCCATTATTAGCTCAACTTACTTTGTAAGTTTGAGCTATTGCCATGGCTTGGCGTCCGTCGTCCGTGTGTGCGTGTGTACGTCAACAATTTCCTTTGCCGCATGCTACAGGTCGTATCTTTTGTCTGATCTTTATAAAATTTGTCATGAATGTTGACATTGACATGTAGATGGGAACGAGTTATTTTGGGGTCATTCGGCCAAAAAACATGGCCGCTGGTGGCCATCTTGGATTTCAAAATTAAATCCATTGGCGCGGGCTACAGGCCATACTGTTTGTGTGATCATCATAAAATTTGTCATGAATGTTGACATTTACATGTAGATGGGAACGAGTAATTTTAGGATCATTTGGCCAAAAAACATGGCCGCTGGTGGCCATCTTGGATTTTACTATTTGCATCACTAAATCCTTTGACACATCCTACACATCTCTGATCCGATCATCACCAAACTTCATATGGATCATTGGGGCGACCTCTAGATGGGAACGAGTCATTTTGGGGTCATTTGGCCAAAAACAATGGCCCCCGTCAGCCATCTTGGATTTTACTCTTTGCATCACTAAATACTTTCGCCCGGGCTACAGGTCGTATCTTTCGTCTGATCTTTATGAAATTTGTCATGAATGTTGACATTGACATGTAGATGGGAACGAGCCATTTTGGGGTCATTCAGCCAAAAAACATGGCTGCTGGTGGCTATCTTGGATTTCAAAATTAAATCCATTGGCGCGGGCTACAGGCCGTACTGTTTGTGTGATCATAATAAAATTTGTCATGAATGTTGACATTTACATGTAGATGGGAACGAGTAATTTTAGGATCATTTGGCCAAAAAACATGGCCGCTGGTGGCCATCTTGGATTTTACTATTTGCATCACTAAATCCTTTGACACATCCTGCAGACCACATCTCTGATCCGATCATCACCAAACTTCATATGAATCATCGGGGCGACCTCTAGATGGGAACGAGTCATTTTGGGGTCATTTGGCGAAAAACAATGGCCACCGTCAGTCATCTTGGATTTTACTCTTTGCATCACTAAATAATTTCGCGCGGTCTACAGGTCGTATCTTTCGTCTGATCTTTATGAAATTTGTCATGAATGTTGACATTGACATGTAGATGGGAACGAGCCATTTTGGGGTCAGTCGGCCAAAAAACATGGCTGCTGGTGGCCATCTTGGATTTCAAATTGAATCCATTGGCACGGGCTACAGGCCGTACTGTTTGTCTGATCATCATAAAATTTGTCATGAATGTTGACATTTACATGTAGATGGGAACGAGTCATTTTAGGATCATTCGGCAAAAAACATGGCCGCTGGTGGCCATCTTGGATTTTACTATTTGCATCACTAAATTCTTTGACACATCCTACAGACCACATCTCTGATCCGATCATCACCAAACTTCATATGGATCATCGGGGTAACATCTAGATGGGAACAAGTCATTTGGCAAAAAAACATGGCCGCCGTCAGCCATCTTGGATTTTACTCTTTGCATCACTAAATACTTTGACACATCATACAGACCACTTTCCTGATCCGATCATCACCAAACTTCATATGGATCATCGGGGTGACCTCTAGATGGGAAACGAGTCATTTTGGGGTCATTTGGCCAAAAAACATGGCCACCGTCAGCCATCTTGGATTTTACTCTTTGCATCACTAAATACTTTCACACATCCTACAGACCACAACCCTGATCCGATCATCTCCAAACTTCATATTCATCATTGGGGTTGCCCCTAGTTGGGCAGGAATCACTTTGGGGTCATTCGGCCAAAAAACATGGCCGCTGGTGGCCATCTTGGATTTCAAAATTGAATCCATTGGCGCGGGCTACAGGCTGTACTGTTTGTCTGATCATCATAAAATTTGTCATGAATTTTGACATTTACATGTAGATGGGAACGAGTTATTTTAGGATCAATCGGCCAAAAAACATGGCCGCTGGTGGCCATCTTGCATTTTACTCTTTGCATCACTAAATACTTTGACACACCCTACATACCACATCCCTGATCTGATCATCACCAAACTTCATATGGATCATCGGGGTGACTTCTTGACGGGAACGTGTCATTTGGGGTCATTCGGCAAAAAAACATGGCCGCCGGTGGCCATTTTAGAATTTACTCTTTGCATCACTAAATCCTTTGGCACACCCTACAGACCACATCCCTGATCCGATCATTATGAAACTTGTCATGAATGTTGATATTGACATGTAGATGGGAACGAGTCATTTTGGGGCTATTGGTCTCTCTTCACATTTACATTTTGTCTTACTTAGATATTTCAATGAGCTCCTTTCCTAATTCCTCCACTTACTGTCAACCATTAAATTATTCCCTTAACTAAGTTCAGCTACAGTGTCATTGACACTTTCATATTTATTTTTACGATCACACTAAATTGATATTGCTTGTGAAGTTCGAGGCTTTTGATACCAAAAAATATATGCAGGAGATAAAACTACTAGTATCTACTAATTACAATATCTTACACTTAGATTATAGACCTATAGGGCAAAAGCACATGTAGATAAATCGGGGTTCCTACATTAAAATTATTACTGGATTTTCCCCTTAGCAGCTACCGGCCCAATTCCCCGACTGCTGGTCCAATGTACAAAAGTACAGTCGGTTTCTGCTGGGGGACTAACAATATTTACCTTGACCTTGTAAGCCAGTGCATTTTTAGCTCAACTTTACTTTGTAAAGTTTAAGCTATTTCCATGGCTTGGTATCCATCATCCGTGTGCGTGTATGCGAGTGTGCATCAACACTTTCCTTTAGCACAGGCTACAGGTCGCACCTTTGGTCGGTTCATTATGAAATTTGTCATAGCTGTTGACATTGACATATAGATGGGAACAAGTCATTTTGGGGTCATTCGGCAAAAAAACATTGCCGCTGGTGGCCATCTTGGATTTCAAAATTCAATCCATTAGCATGGGCTACAGGTCGTACTGTTTGTCTGATAATCATGAAATTTGTCATGAATGTTAATATTGACATGTAGATGGGAACGAGTCATTTTGGGGTCATTTGGCCATAAAACATGGCCACCGGCAGCCATCTTGGATTTTACTCTTCGCATGACTAAATCCTTTGGCACAGGGTACACTGGTCCTACCTTAGGTCAGATCATCATGAAATTTGTCATGGATGTTAACATTGACATGTAGATGGGAACGAGTCATTATGGGGTCATTTGACCATAACACATGGCTGCTGGCAGTCATCTTGGATTGTACTCTTTACATGACTGAATTCTTTGGCACAGGCACATGAAATTATTCCCTTTTGAAGTTGAGCTACAGTGTCATTGACACTTTCATGTTATAGAGAATGCATGGCACAGGGTCTTCTATGTTGCATGAAAAGTTTAATACACGCATAGGTATTCAGAAATTTAAAAGTACGCAAGTAGGATGACCGTGCTGTTCTTTCCTTTGGAGAATAACGGAAAACGTCTGATTTCACTGAAGAAGGCCTCATCAAAAGATCTTATTTTGAAATTTTTACTGGAATATTAAATTACGAATCTCAATTGACCATAAATTACAATTGAATGGATCAATGACTGTTTAAAAAATTAGGAAATAACTCATGTTTCAATAAATAAAGATGGTCTATCTCTTTCCAGAAATTTTCATATAGATTCCGGGTATAAAATATTTATGAAACAAGGACACCTGTCATTTTAATTAGAATTTCTTATCACATCTGCGGCACAATTTTTTGGGGCTATTTTTAGAACAGAAATCACACTGAAACGTTTGGAGCATACAAAGAAGGAGACCTGTTATGTTGTTGTCACCCTCAATCACGAGAAAATTGAATTTATATTTCAACACGATATTTAATAACGATAAAAATAAACAACTTTAAACTCCTTTATAGGCAAATATTTACATAGCATGTCTGTTTTACACTAAATCCTGTTTGGTCAACTGACAATTGGGTCACCCATTTCACCCCATTAACATATACCGTGACACGAACATGACTTCACAAATTGTGGGGACCTAATCTGGCCTAAATCACTAAAATGGTCAGCAGAATAATTTGGCGTGCTTTTAAAAGTTCCACTGAATTGCATCTGAAGCCAGTTAGTTATATTGATTAGTTGCTAAGTGCTTGGAAATCTTATATTGGGCTGAATTAATGTGCTGTGTAGGCTAGTCTCAAATTCTTGGCAGATTTTGTGAAAATAAATAAGAATACATTCAGATTTGTTATGGGAATAAATGATCAAAAAGAAATGAATGTAGTTGGTGTGTGTTATTGGATACAGTGTCGTAGGCTAGCATTGGGGGCAAATTTAGTGAAAACTGCTTCGCTTTTCACACAATGTGCCCCAGCGACCACAATAAAGAGTAAAATATGTTTTGTAAAAATTGGTCTGGAACCATGAATACATCTTTAATTAATTAATTAATGTTAACCTTCTGATTACAGTTTACCAGAATCCAGCCAATGGTTCCTGACATCTCACTGATAATGAACGACACGAACCCGAGTCCTCAAAGGAGTCCGTAAAAATCTGGTGGTCTATGGGCAACACTCTTCCTCGTACCTCTGTGATAAATCAGCCGATCGTTCACAAAGATCGTGTGGACCTCAGCTGAACTATGTTATTCAGATTCAGTTCCTTCCCGTGCCCCGGGCTCCGCAGTCTGTTTCAGCTCGACATAGAATGCATCCTACACCACAAGCTTCATATCCTATGAATATGTACCAGCAAACTCAAGGATATCCATGAGCTGTTCCCTCCCAGAAGGCACCTGTACCTCAAGCAATCTAACAACAAGTAAATTTACATCTCAACCATAAACATCACAGCAAAACCTGATTCAGCATGGATATCTGCAGCAAATAATGTGTCAACCGATGACTCAACCAAAGATTCAACCCATGAGTCAAGCTGTTGTGACTCGTCAAAACCTAATTCAGCAACAACTGTTGCCGCACCCTTCAACTCAAACTGCCACTCAACCAGGACATCAAACTGCCATTCAACCAGGACATCAAACTGCCACTCAACCAGGACATCAACCAACTCTTACTCAACCTAATGTGGGACAGATGTTTTCAGTTCCGACATCTGCGACACAGAAACCCGGGCTTTACTATATAACCCATAGAGCCCTCCGAGCGGTTTAATGGCCCTGACGTACAGGAGAATAGG
Organism: Siphonodentalium dalli; assembly: GCA_032622095.1. Classification (NCBI taxonomy): domain Eukaryota; kingdom Metazoa; phylum Mollusca; class Scaphopoda; order Gadilida; family Siphonodentaliidae; genus Siphonodentalium; species Siphonodentalium dalli. The sequence goes on from CP136068.1 coordinate 3,975,501, forward strand.
TCAAGGTCGAGAGAGGATAGTGGGCTGAGTGTGACCCCTGAGCGACCGACTCCCAGTTTTAATATATTGAATGCTAACATCTCTGAATCGTCTGTGCCGAATCTGACTGCCAGTTCAGCAGGTTAGTATATAACATCTGTGAATCGTAAGTGCCAAATCTGACTGCTAGATCAGCAGGGCACTATATAACATCTCTGATGGCAATGTAACAAGAGACTGTATACTCCCTCTAGTCCAGAGAAAAAATACCTTACAGTTTGTTCATTGCATTCAATAAATTCTTTGAATTTATTTGGTAAACTTTTCTATTAAATTAAATGTTTTCAATGTCACAGAATGCATTGATTTCTCAGTTAAAGCACTGAGTTTATAACAGTTTAGGGGAAACTTGGGTGGAGTGGGACATTTTTTTATGTGTACCCATACCATAGTATGGTACACATAGTGTCGACGTCCGGATTGACCACTCGTCGTTCGTCCATCCGTCCATCTGTCTGTCAGTAGACACTTTACGCATGGTGCAATAACTGAAATATTTTCGATCCGATCGGAACCAAATTTTGTATATGAATTTCTCAGCACAAAAGACAGATTGAGTTCGAATATGGGTTTGATCCAACTATTTTTAATTGAGTTATGGCCCTTTTATGACTTAGAATTCATGCATGCTGCAATAACTCAAATTTATTTCATCTGATAGGAACCAAATTTGGAATGTGAATTTCTCAACTCAAAATGCAGAACGAGTTTGAATATGGGTTAGATCCAATTTGTTGTACCAGAGATATGGCCCTTTTTCAACTAAGAATTATCCAGATAATAACCCAAGTAACTTACAATTAATGAATTCCTGCTTCTCTGTGAGTTATTTATAGCCCTCATATGTTAGCTCTGTATAAGAGACACAGATTAGTGAATTACTGGATAAATTGATTTAGCTTTCTTTTTAACCACAACTTATATTAGCCATGTGAATTTATTTAACTAGACCAATGGAGCTTGGATGATGGGACTACATTGGATCAAACAGGGCACAGATATGTGATTTAACCCCTTTTACCCATTTCATGTCTTTTAACCTTTTCCATTAAATAAATAACTATATTATTGTGATATCTCACATGGCAATTTGCAACAACATGAATAGAACTGCTTACACTATGATAGTGGTGACAGGCTCTAGAGTTTAGATGTTATATTAACCCTTCTATTTTGACTCATACATTCAAATAATTTGTGTTATTACTGGTTATTATGTAGATTTGTCATATACTACTTTAGATCATAACAGTATACTCTATAATTCAACATTAAAAGATTATGATTCCGATCATAACAATTTAATATTGCCAAGGGATGGGTTAAAACATCTGCCGATCGTGATCGGCCTCTCGTCTTCCAAGGCTCATTTAACTCAATTCATGCTACATATCCATCAGTTGTTTTGTGTACGATGTATACAACTTTATATATTTCCCATGCTGGCAACTTAAACAAGGTACCCAAATGTCCTGCACTTCCCCGTGTCATGGCGTACAGTGGGTCACCCAGTGGAATTAAATAACAACAACCGAAACAGTTATTCATTCAAAAAGGGAAATTCGTTTGTGGTAACACACATTTATATAGTTGAAATATTAGGCTTTATTATCCCCCGCCAAATTGAAAATTTGCGGGGGATATAGGAATGAGTTCCGTCCGTCTGTCCATCCGTTTAGCCGTCCGTCTGTCCCAAATTTGTAAAGTTATAACTTGAACAAATGTAAACGGATTTCAAAGATTTGTGGTATATGAGCCAAGTCCGGCCAGATATTTTTACCAGAGTTATTGGACTTTGTTTATTATTTTTGTCGAATTTACCAAATAGCAAATAGACGACGTCACAGGGCTGATTTCCACAAATGTCAACGGATTTCAAAGATTTTTGGTATATGAGTTCACATGACCAGTATCTAGAACGAGTTCACAAACCAGGTCTGGCCGGATATCTTCAGCAGAGTTATTGGACTTTGTTTATTATTTTTGGTGCAAATGGACGACGTCACATGGCTAGTACCTAAAATAAGTTCGCAAGCCAGGCTTTTTGACAAAATCCCACCTCTTGTTTAGCGCATACTGAGAACGCAAACATTATTGAGAATGCACTTCCCCAACTGCACATTTAGGCGGGGGATACCGTCGTCTGCGACTGTTTGTTAATACTTCCACTCAATCGGGGATGAGTGGGACACAGTTTTGATCCAATTGTCATCCGACAAGATAATTAAAAAACGTTCTGTTGGGTGTCTACATTTAGAAGATAAAAACAACCAGGAATGGTATTTTCCAAAGATCTGCTTAACTCTACATTTATACTGTAACTAACCGTCCCAATGTATACCAAGCAACATGTCCCACTCTACCCCGACATGGTCATGCATTCATTGAGACCATATTCTAGCAACATGCCTATGCCAAGGTATTGAAACAGACATGAAATTTGAAGCCCAAACACAGTTGTTTCAGAGTTGGTAAGAAAATATCTCTGATAAAAAAGTTTAAAATTTTTAAATGTTGTGTTTGGAAAAAAATTGCTCAGATTCAACAAAAAAATTCGGGCAATTTTTTTTTTAAATCAATGAGGGAGGGACCGTTTTATTTTTTATTTTTTATTTTTTTCTGTGCATAGTAAGCATGGACAAAGATACCTTCCTCTGTCTAGTAATAACCAGAAAGGTAGAGGGAACTGTTATGCATATAAACTCATTTAGTCTTATATAAAAATGACATTGTACTACCAGTGTATGACTGGGATTACCTAACAATATATAATGCCCCTGACATTAACTACTGTTATTATACCCCCGCAACGAAGTTAGGGGGGTATACTGGAGTCAGCTTGTCCGTCCGTCGTCCGTCCGTCGTCCGTCCGTGGACACAAATTTGTCCAGAGTTTTTCTCAGTCGTTTTTTGATCAATTTCCGTGAAACTTGGCACAGACATCAACTACCATGGGAACCTGCGATTATGACGTCTGTCGGTCTTTTTTTGGTGGAGTTATCCCCATTTTTCGACTTAGAAATTTTTCGCAACATGTATACTTTTGTCCGAGCTTTTATTCCTACATTTTTTGGTCAATTTTTAAAAAACGTGGCAGATATTTAGTACCATGGGAACTTGTGCACCTGCGATTATGACGTCTGTCCGACATTTTTTGGTTGAGTTATCCCCATTTTTCGACTTAGAAACTTTTTTTGCAACATGCATAATTTTGTCCGAGCTTTTATTCCTACATTTTTCGGTCAATGTTTTTTAATCTTGGCACTGTTATTTAGTCATGGGAACCTGTGCACCTGCGATTATGATATCTGTCCGACATTTTTTGTGGGGAGTTATTCCCCTTTTTCGACTTAGAAATTTTTTCGCAGCATACATAATTTTGTCCAAGCTTATATTCCTACATTTTTCGGTCAATAGGTTTAAGATTAGGGTTATGGTTGTACACCTGCAATGGGAACTGTTAATTTATTATTTTAACTAAATGTTTACTGACATGTGAAACATCTTAGTAGTTTAAAAACACGGGGAGGGGGGGGGGGGGGGGCGGGTATCCTTAGTCGCATTGGGACAGTCACACCTCTAGTTGTTGTCTAAAAACTGATACCTCCCCATTCTAATATGTGATCCTGAATTTAGTCCTGTGCCTTTCAATTGTATAAAGTTACAATTAGTGAATTGTATAAAGTTACAATTAGTGTAAGTTGTTCACAATGACTAATTGTAAGAAGAGCATGAGGATCAGCTAATCATTTTCTTAATGGTAGTCATCTACTTCATGTTGTAAGCCTGCAAGTCACTTTTTAACACATTACATGTTAGAGCTCAATGCACACTAATATTCAACACATATCTGCTATGGACATGTTGATAAAATAAAAAAAAATTTAATTTTTTTTGTCATAACATCAGGCATTGCAATAAAAAGGCCTAATGCGGCCCTTTTTATTCAATGCGGCGGGGCCTGAGAACCAAAACCTTTTTTTGTTTTGGCCTAAGACAAACAAATTAATCTTAGCTCAATCTTGCCGATAAAATATAAGAGATGAAACCTATAAGAACAATCAACATGTTAAAATAAAAAAGATATATTACAACAAGAATTCACATCAGAGATGTTGGGTCGAATTGCTTCGCCAAAGTTATTGTGCTATCGTGATAAAAATTTCATAACAAATTAACATATTTAACATATTTGTTCAAGTTATTGTACACAAAAATCACGAAAATGAACTATTTAAGGGCCATAACTCCACCCGTAACCTGGCCAGTTTTCAAACTGAATAAAGACATTGTTGACCAAGTATCATACACCAAATATCAACAATGCAGATAATAATTTGTCCACCCACAATACACCGACCTGGCCAGTTTCCGAACTCGATCATGAAATTGTTGATCAAGTCTCATATACTGAATGCGAAAGAATCCATTTGATATTTGTTCATGTTATTGCACTAACACCATTTGGAGATGCCTGAAGCCCACACGCCCGCAAATCGACTACTCCAAACTATAGGTGTTTTGGAAAACTCAACCAAAAAATTAAATTGTAAGCCTGCCTACCGACTCTTTTCTGACATGGAACCCCAACCAGACATTTAATTTTCTTTGGTCCAATGTACAACATTACAGTCATTATGCATCTCGTTGATGTCTCGTTGGATATCACGAACATTAACTGGAATCAGGTTCCCCCCAGAGATTTATCAGTACAATCACTATGTGTCTTGTTTTAGGTGCTGTCTCGTTGGATAGCGCGAACATTAACTGGAATTAGGTTCCCCCGGAGATTTATCAGCTTCTTATGCAGCAGGACTCTCAGTTAAAGAAACTACAGTCTCAGATACACCACCTCTTAGTATCTCAACCTGACAATGATAATTCGATTGGTCAGAAATCTAATGCGAGTAATTCTCGGAATTCATCGGAGATGCAGCATGGCGTTGACACTTGTTCCATCGGAATAAAAACAACGCTGTTTTATCCTGAGAAACCTTCCCATAATTCAGTGTCGCTGCAGACGAGTCCGAGGAGCATGTCTGCGAAAAGTGTGATCAGAGGCTTCAGTGCCGGAACAATTCCCACAGATATCCGACATCGAGACGCACTCCCGCTAAACTCGACGGGTCGAGATGAATCAGACTATGTTGATATGTCACAGGGTGACTTGGTGGCAGCGTCAATAATTTAGCTTTCGCGAAAACAGTTGATAGTTCACAATCGGACATGATCGTCGATTTACCAAGTTATCAGTCGTCTCCCAAAAGGTAAATTATATTTATATCGGGGGTAAATTCTATTTATGTCACTTGTGCCTGCTATACGTCATGTACCGTCAGTGATCATTGTTCAGCCCCGGGAATTGATTTTGTGATTTTTAGACAAGTATGGTCATATTTTTAAGAAATGAGGATTATCCAATCAGTTGGTTTGTAAGCATCTATCTTGATTCATGCTTTGAGTTTTCACCCTAATTATCATCCATATTCCATATATCTTTCAGATCCTTGGATTCCGGAACCAGTCAAGCAGGTTCCTGTCCTAGTCATGTGAGTGCCAGTATGTGTAACCAAGACGACGATGTAAGTTGCTCTCATATATTTGCAAGGCTTGAACTATGGGCTTGTTCCAGAATCAAATGAGTCCAATATGAAACAATGTCAATAGTTAGGTTCAATATGAACCTATCTGTACCACAGACCCATGGGGAAAAATAGCAGGAAACCAATATTTTACTTTACCAGTGACAAGGTTCACAAGTCTGATTTTGGGAAAAAACACACCATCTTTCATATTTCTCATAGATTCTCAAAATCATTGAACTCAGTTATGATATATTTCAGCGTATCTTATCGGCCATGAAATTTCCTTTCTTTTGGTGTATTGTTCCATAGAATCAAACGAAGGAAAGCGAGACTTGGTACCTAAAAATTGCAATATTTACTTGAAATTTGGGAGTAAAACGGGTTGTCAGTCTCCCTGTCCGCCTAATATCCTCAATCATTCTAAAACATTGTCAACTCAGCTAAAATATGCCACAGTGTTTGTTATAGGGCTTAAAATTTTCTTTCGTTTGATATATAAATTGACAAGGTCAATTTAAGCGACGTCGACATATCTTAATCTTATGGGAAATTCGCAAGTTCGCAATTGAGATCGTAATAACTGAATTGGTATCCATGTATAATCACTACTTACCGGACAGGGAAACAGATGACCGCTTTTCGTTGGTAGGTTTTTCTAGTTTTCGATTTTATATCTCCATCTTCCCTTCGTTTGATACTCTCGAATTATATATCAAAAGAAAGGACATTTCACAAACATCTTATTCCCAAAATTTGGATAAACATACAGATGGATAATAAAAATGTAATTATACAATGTTGTGTACAGTATGTGTTTTTCTTGTACGTGTCCAGGTTGTGGTGAAGTCATATTGACTTTTCACCACAACCTGGACTCATACAAGAAAAACACATACTGTACACAACATTGTATAATAACTTTATATAGTATTCCATGGATTGACAGATTATGATTAAATTATATATCCTGACATGTAGATTTGTAGACAGATGACAAAATTTCATATCTTTATATTGGGGGGGGGGGGGTGGGGTGGGGTACAAGATTGTCCATCTAGCTGTCCGGGCTTATTTCTAAGAAATACGGAATACAACGGTATGTTATAAATTCCCTGCAATCCCTGTTTCTTCTATAATCTATAAATAGAGTTATCTGCCCTATGAATTTCGAGCTCAGACTAGAGTTACTTTCCCTGGTATGTGAATATCTAAGTAAATAGAGTTATCTCTCTTGGTCTTTCTCCACAGAGTGACAGTGACAACTCAGAAGATGAAGCCGCTGTGACCGCTGACTATCAGAAAGATTACTACGATAATTACAGGTCAGATTAACCCACAGAGAGCCTCAAACAGATGGAAGCATGCACTATGGAGTGTTGTTTGCTCCAGTATATGTGGGGGTCTATTGGTCAGTTTATCTATACAATAAAACACTACTTTGTTTGTTTATCTGTCCGACTATGGGCGACCAAACAGCTGGACCCTCGGAGATGAACATTTTTACACAGAGGTAAATTGACAGGGGAGTGTCATGGGATAGGTGCTGTTGACATCAGATGTCTTACAATGGCACTAATAATTAATTTAATTAAATATTTAAACTGTCCAGATAAGTGCGACCAAACGGCTGGACATTTGAAGCTGAAAATTATTATATACCAAAAATTGTTGAAATCTGGTTATTGAAAATTTATTCACAGGAGTATATTGACACGAGGAGTGTCATGGGATAGGTGCTGTTCATATCAGATGATTTAAAGGGGCACTATAAACAATTCTAATCGAATAATCAATCATATTCCCAAAATAATTTAACCCTGTTGCTGGAAATTGCTATACAGGGATAAATTGACACAGGAAGTTCCATTAGATTATAAGTGCCATTTACTCGGAAGTGGAACGTAAAATATCATATGTGAACAATAAAGAGCGTTGCTTATCAGCTTATATGATATGTAGGAAAATTGGTATGCAGGGTTCACCTGACCAGGGGAATATCATGGGATAGGGACTGATCAATTATATTAACATAGATGATCAATGAATAGCGCTTATGATCAGCTCAGAAAAAATGTGGGAAAATTGGCGCGCAGAGGTAATTTGATATGGAGAGAGTCATTAGATAGGTGTTGCTGACCTCAGATGAATTGAAGAGCCACTAATAATTAATAATAAAGAGTGTTTCTTCACCTGAGCAACACCAGGTACCCCATCAAAAATAAAAATCTCAATTTATGGTACTTGAAAGGCCACTAATAAGTTACTCATTCTTCACCTAAGCAACGCCGGCTACTCCAGCTGGTTTAGTGTAGTAAAAATCTCAAAACTGTGACAGGATATATGACATTAAAAATATTTGAATTTGGGGTCCGAATCATACCGGCGATGTCGACATTATATCAAATCCCAAATATAAATTTATAGAGCCCTAAATGTGCCCCAGAGCCAAGCCTTGGAATAGTGTGTCTGACATTTGCTGAATGAGGTCCCCAGAGGGTTAATTTAGTGATATTATCCTGCACAGTGAGCTAGCGTCACCAACTTCACCCTCTGCAGACCTCATTCGGCTTAGGCCTCAACTGATATGGGAGACCTAGGTTCAGATTGAAGTCCCCCAGTTTGAGGTTGCTGATTCTCACCCATTAAACACCTCGATTACACCTGTCGATTAAGCAATTTATCTCCTTCTAATTAGGGGATATAAAAACTGAACAGAAGGGAAAAAGTAACTAAAAACAATATTTATTTGAGACTAGAATTACTTTCCAGTAGATGAGGCCTAAGCAGAATGAGTCACTAGATGGTTAATTTAGTGATGCTAACCCGCTGTGTGGGGTAGCGTCACTCAATTCACCCACTGGGGATCTCATTCTGCAAATGTCAGACACTATTTGCCCAGATCACCATGAGGTTACTCATGCATCCATTACCCTTTCAGTCCAGATCACCACGAGGTTATACTCACACATCCATTACCCTTTCAGCCCAGATCACCATGAGGTTACTCACGCATCCATTACCATTTCACACAAATATAAAGGAAATATTGAATCGTCACTCTGACAGCACTGACGGTGACATCCAGCCCGCGGCTCATCAGATTCATCACAACCACAAACTCCGCCCACAGAACAGCTGGCCCAGGATATCTGTTATGAATTACCGACAACTGTCAAAGAAACTGCTGATCTTCTCGACAATATCCACTCATTTATCAAGTGAGTTCATGCGTTAGTAACCCACAGGAAGCCTCACACAGATGGAGGCCTGTACTACAGAGTGTCGTCGGCTCCAGTGTATATGGGGCTCTCTGTGGGTACATATTTATCAAGTAAGTTCATTAGTAATAATTCCTACCTGCAAACAATATTTTCTCAACAATCATTCAATATCTACTAAATAAACAGGCGACCTGATTTTCATATTGTTCTGAGTGTATTCGTAAATCGGATACGCTTATAACAATATGGAAATCAGGTTGCGTAATATCTACTAATATAATATCATTCGATAATAAACCCAAGTTTTGAATACATTAATAAATCGACAAAGTCAAGGAATCATAATAGCTTTTAATTTCAACAAATTGATGAGTTGAGTAATGTGATATTTTTGTCATTAGGCACTGCATAAATTTGATATAGGAAGGTACATGTATATTTGATATAGCAAGGTGCCTGTAACTATGATATAGGAAGGTACATGTATATTTGATATAGGAAGGTACCTGTATATTTGATATAGGAAGGTACCTGTATATTTGATATAGGAAGGTACCTGTATATTTTATATAGGAAGGTACCTGTATATTTGATATAGGAAGGTACCTGTATATTTGATATAGGAAGGTACATGTATATTTGATATAGGAAGGTACATGTATATTTGATATACGAAGGTACCTGTATATTTGATATAGGAAGGTACCTGTATATTTGATATAGGAAGGTACCTGTAAATTTTGAAAACATCAGGTTGAATCCTCCTTTTCATAAATATATTAGACACCATGCTTATTCTGGCCAATCGGCTTCATAATCGGGCCATATGTAGATGAGCTCACAAACAAGAGCGCAAAAAAAGAAATATTTCAGAATTACTCTCTAATTACTCGCTAGTCGTTATAAAATAGATAATGACGAATAGTTGATCATTATGCATAGATAAATTATCAGCCGTCAAGTCAGCTTTGAGCACTACTTGTGGAATCCTATGCTGACACACCCGTGGCAACATCCATTCCATTGTTCTGATAAATGGGCTAAATTTGTCAGATTTTCAAATTTGTGTTCCCCTTGTCTCTAGTATAACATCACTGACTTAAAGTGGCCTAACCGCAAACACGAGGTGGTTCCTCTGTCATCCACTGTCGAGTGAGGATAGTGGGCTGAGCGTGACCCCCAGTCCTAATATATTGGACGCTAACATCTCTGAATCATCTGTGCCGAATCTGACTGCCAGTTCAGTAGGTTAGTATATAACATCTGTGAATCGTATGTGCCAAATCTGACCACTAGATCAGCAGGGCACTATATAACATCTCTGATGGCAATGTAACAAGAATTTCAGGAGTGTTTTATATTAAAATCATTGCAAAACAATAAATGTTGATTAAAAAAGCTGAGAATAATATCACTTGTGTTTGTGTCTGGGTATGTAATAAATATAGAGACTGTATACTCCCTATAGCCCAGAGAAAAAATACCTTACAGTTTGTTCATTGCATTCAATAAAATCTTTTCTATTAAAATAAACGTTTTCAATGTCACAGAATGCATTGATTTCTCAGTTAAAGCGCTGAGTTTATTACAGTTTATATGTGTATATACAGTTTTACTAAGACAAACAAATTAATCTTAGCTCAATCTTGCAGATAAAATATAAGAGATGAAACCTATAAGAACATCACCATGTCAAAATAAAAACAATATATTAAAACAAGAATTCACATCAGAGATGTTGGGTCGAATTGCTTCGCCTAAGTTATTGTGCTCAACGATAACGAAAATTAACTAATTAAGGGCCATAACTCCACCCGTAACCTGGCCAGTTTTCGAACTCAATAAAGGCATTGTTGAGCAAGTATCATACACCAAATATCAACAATACAGATAATAATTTGTCCACCCACAATACACCGACCTGGCCAGTTTCCGAACTTGATCATGAAATTGTAGGTCAAGTCTCATATACTGAGAATATACCAAAGAATCCATTTGATATTTGTTCATTTTGGAGACACCTGAAGCCCACATGCCCGCACTCCAAACTATAGGTATTTTGGAAAACCCAACCAAAAAATTAAATTGTAAGCCTGCCTACCGACTTTTTTCTGACATGGAACCCCGACCAGACATTTAATTTTCTTGGACCAATGTACAACAGTACAGTCATTATGCATCTCGTTGATGTCTCATTGGATCGAACAGTAACTGGATTCAGGTTCCCCCAGTGATTTATCAGTACAATCATTATGTGTCATGTTTTAGGTGCTGTCTCGTTGGATAGCGCGAACATTAACTGGAATCAGGTTCCCCGGAGATTTATCAGCTTCTTATGCAGCAGGACTCTCAGTTAAAGAAACTACAGTCTCAGATACACCACCTCTTAGTATCTCAACCTGACAATTCTCGCAATGATAATTCAATTGGTCAGAAATCTAATGCGAGTAATTCATCGGAGATGCAGCATGGCGTTGACACTTGTTTCATCGGAATAAACACAATGCTGTTTTATCCTGAGAAACCTTCCAATAATTCAGTGTTGCTGCAGACGAGTCCGATGAGCATATGTCTGCGAAAGGTGTGATCAGAGGCTCCGACATCGAGGCGCACTCCCGCTAAACTCAATGGATCGAGATGAATGAGACTATGTTGATATGTCACAGGGTGACTTGCTGGCAGCTGTCAATAATTTAGCTTTCGAGAAAACAGTTGATAGTTCACAATTGGACATGATTGTCGATTTACCAAGTTATCAGTCGTCTCCCAAAAGGTAAATTATATTTATATTAGCGTAAATTTAATTTATGTCACTTGTGCTTGCTAAGCCTTGCTATACGTCATGTACCGTCAGTACTCATTGTTTAGCCCCGGAAAATGAGATGATTTTGTGATTTGTATGGAAGTATGGTCAGATTTATTGAGAAATGAGGATTTTTATCCAATCATTCCGTGTGTAAGCAACTATCTTGAGCATGCTGTGAGTTTGTTTCCCTAATCATACCCCCACTTTCGAAGAAAATGGGGGGTATACTGGATTGACTGCGTCTGTCCGTCCGTCCGTCCGTCACGCTTTCTCCGTCCGTTTGTCCGTCCGTCCGTTGGTCCGACCTCATAACTCAAACAATTATGAACCGATTTCAATACTTTTTTGTATGCAATCTCCTTAGGATGGTCTCTCCGCCTCTTTTTCGACTTATTTTGACTTAGAAAATTCTGTCCGACTTAATAACTTTAACAAATATGAACCGATTTCAATAATTTTTGGTATACAACTATACATGTTTCTCATAATACCCTCTCTACATGATGTGGCTAGGGATTGGCTCAGACTGTTTTTCGTAATATTACACCTCATTTTCGACTTATTTTGACTTAGAAAATTATGTCTGACTTAATAACTTTAAAAAATATGAACCGATTTGAATAAATTTTTTTTTACAAGCTTCTTGTGACACCATATCAATATTATTAGTTCGAATTTTTCTTTAAAGTTAAAAATCTTTTTTGTTGAGTTTACGGATAATGCGGGTTGAATTTGCCAAGGTGGGGATATGCTAGCACTCGAGTGCACACCTCTTGTTATGCTCCATTTTCCGTATTTCTTTCAGATCCTTGAATACCGACCCAGTCAAAGAGTTTCCTTTCCTAGTCCTATGATTACCAGTATGTGCAACCAAGACAACTCGCAGATATTCGCAAGGTTTGAACTATGGCCTTATTCCAGAATCAAATGAGTCCAATATGAACCAATGTGAATATTTAGGTTCAATATGAACCCATGTGCATGAGGATATATTGAAGTATAATAATTGGTATTATCTCTATATATAAAAGAATAGGATCTGTCTATCATGTGCTCGAAGCACACACAGCGGCCGCAAGCTGCTAACACACAGAGGGGCCATTGGTTGTCACACATTTAGCCACTGAATACTATAAAACCATTGGTTGTCATATATTTAGACATGGAATACTAAAAAACATTGGTTGTCATATATTTAGACATGGAATACTAAAAAACATTGGTGTCATACATTTAACCACGGAATACTATAAAACCATTGGGATGTCATACATTTAGACATGGAATACTATAAAACCATTGGTTGTCACACATTTAGCCACAGAATACTATAAAACCATTGGTTGTCACACATTTAGTCACAGAATACTATAAAACCATTGGTTGTCACAAATTTAGCCATATAATACTATAAAACCATTGGTTGTCACACATTTAGCCACAGAATATTATAAAACCATTTATTAACAATTAGCCGAAACAGGCTCCCATCAGGAGCCTTTTTTTTCAGTTAGTAGTTAATAAATTGTTTATAGTATTCCGTGGATTGACAGATTATGATTAAAGACATATTATGGACTTTCGGGTGCGTGAAACTGATACATTAGTACTCAGGCGCTATGCCAACCGGGGGAAAGTAGCATACTACTAACATCACCCAAAAGCTGAAAGAAATCAACCATACAACTCCATAGAAAACACCGTCCGAACTACGCTCATTTGTAACTATTTACATCTCGATTTGGGACGCAACAATCGGCGGTAAACTAACGAAAATGATACCGCCATCGATATTGATTGCATTTAATAAGTATATAAGACTGACGGTGTGTGTTGTAAATTTGGATTAATATTCGTAAAAAATAACTACTTTGGGTAAGATTATTCTCCATTTCTAATTGATCACCCACCCGGAGTGTTCCACATCATTTTAAATTATATATCCTCACTTTTAGATTTGTAGACATATGTCACAATTTCATATTTCAATATTGGGGAGGGGGTGGGGTACTAGATTGTCCATCTAGCTGTCTGTCTGGGCTTATATCTAATCCTGTTTCCGCTATAATATATAAATAGAGTTATTTGCCCTTTGAATTTCAATCTAGCTAGAGTTATTTTCCCTGGTATGTGAATATCTAAGTAAATGAGTTATCTCTCATGGTCTTTCTCCACAGAGTGACAGTGACAACTCAGGATATGAAGCTGCTGTGACCAGAAGGATTACTACGATAAATTACTGGTCAGTTTAACCCACAGAGAGCCTCAAATAGATGGAAGCATGCAATATGGAGTGTTGTTTGCTCCAGTTTATGTGGGGCTCTCTATGGGTCAGTTTATTTATACTAATAAAACTGTGTTTGTTTATCTATCCGGCTATGGGTGACCGAACAGCTTGAACCTCAGAGATGAATTTTTTTACACCAAGGTAAATTGACCTGGGGAGTGTCATGGGGTGCCAGTATCATGGGGTGCCATTAACATCAGATGTAAATTGACCTGGGGAGTGTCATGGGGTGCCATTAACATCAGATGTAAATTGACCCGGGGAGTGTCATGGGGTGCCATTAACATCAGATGTAAATTGACCTGGGGAGTGTCATGGAGTAGGTACAGTGGACATTAGATGTCTTAAAAGCATACTAATTTATTATATACCCAAAATGGATGAAATCTAGTCATTGAAAATTTATTCACAGGGGTATGCTGACCCGAGGAGTGTCATGGGATAGGTACTGTTGTTGTCATATGACTTGAAGGGACACTAAAAACAAATCTAATTATACCCCCCTTTTTTTTTAAAGGGGGGTATACATGTACTGTTTTGCACCTGTCCGTCCGTCCGTGCGTGTTTACGTATGGGCATATATTGGTTACTTTGTGGGTACAATGGGCACTTGTTGGGTATTTTCCGCCTTGTTGGGTATTTTCCCCGCCTTGTTGGGTATACCCAATAGCCCTGACAAGTTATTCTTTGTCCAAACATATTTTTTGGCTTTCATGTGAATGTACTCAACAGGTGGTTTGGACTTCATTTGTCCTAAAAAAAAAGTCCATAATGTCCAAACCAGAACCCAACAACAAAATATTGGATGACCCACTATGTGCCTATTTGTGAGATTTTTTTCATACCCAACAAGGGAACCCAATAAGATTTTGGACAACTGACCCAATTTGTGCCCAAATGAGAACCCAAGATGACTTCAACTTATTTGAATTTACTCAACAATGTCTGCATTTTTTAGCCAATAAATATCTGAACACATTTTTCATTCCCAACAAGGGAACCCAATAAGATTTTGGACAACTGACCCAATTTGTGCCCAAATGTGGGTACGTCCGTCCGTGAGTCTGTACGTCCGTCCGATGTCTGTTCGTGTCATAACTTGAACAGTAGTGCTCGGATCTCAATGAAATTAGGTATGGATGTTCACTATTATGAGGACGTTAAATAGAGGGTTCCATCGTTTTGTTTGGATTTTCCATTCTAGAGTTATTCATCTTTGTTTATCAGGAAATAGTGGCTTTTTGGTCCGTCTGGTGTCTGTTTATGTCGTAACTTCAACAGTTGTGCTGGGATCTCAACCAAATTTGGTGGGGATGTTCACAACTATGAGGACATTAAATAGAGGGTTCCATCGTTTTGTTCGGATTTTCCATTCTTGAGTTATACATCTTTGTTCATCTGGAAATGTTGGCTTTTTTGTTCGCCTGGTGTCTGTTCATGTCGTAACTTCGACAGTTGTACTGGGATCTCAATGGGTTTTGGTATGGATGTTCACTACTATGAGGGCATTACAAAGAGGGTTCCATCGTTTTGTTCCGCTTTTCCATTCTAGAGTTATTCATCTTTGTTCATCTGGAAATGTTGGCTTTTTGGTCCGTCTGGTGTCTGTTCATGTCGTAACTTCAACAGTTGTGCTGGGATCTCAATGGAATTTGGTATAGATGTTCACTGCTATGAGGACATTCAATATGGGGTTCCATTGTTCTGTTCTGCTTTTCCATTCTAGAGTAATTCATCTTTGTTTATCTGGAAATGTTGGCTGTTTGATCCATCCGATGTCTGTTCAGCTCATAACTTGAACAGTAATGCTCGGATCTCAATGAAATTTTGTATGGATGTTCACCACTATGAGGACATTTAATGGCACATTAAAATGTTTGTTTTGGTTTTTTGTTCTACAGTTATTCATCTTTGTTTATATGAAAATGCTGATTTCTGGGTCCATATGTCTGAGTATAGCCATCATAAGTTATAGATGTCCCCACACTAGGCGGTATGCCACGAGGGGGTATGCACCGGACGACAGTCCATCTCTTGTTAATTATGTTCCCAAAATGGTTAACCCTGGTCGCTTGAAATTGTGATACATGGGTAAATTGACCCAGGAAGTTCCATTAGATAGGTGTCATTTACTGTGAAGTGGAACTTAAAAATTATATTATCACATAAGAGCAATAAAGATTGTTCCTTACCAGCTTATACGATATGTAGGAAAAATGGTATGCAGGGCTCACCTGACCAGGGGAATATCATGGGATAGATTGGTATGCAGGGCTCACCTGACCAGGGGAATATCATGGGATAGATGTCTTTGACTTAATGGGGAGGGGTAATCAATTATATTAACATAGATGATCAATGAAGAGCGTTTATTATATGCTCAGAAGATATGTGGGAAAATTGTTATGCAGGGCTCACCTGACCAGGGGAATATCATGGGATAGATGTCTTTCACTTAAAGGGGGGGGGGGGGGGGGGGTATAATAAATTATATTAACATAAACGATAAATGAAGAGCGTTTATTATATGCTCAGAAGATATGTGGGAAAATTGGCTCACAGAAGTGATTTTATACGGACAGTGTCATTGGATAAGTGTTGTTAACCTCAGATGAATTGAAGAGGCACCATTAAATAATTAACAATAAAGAGCGTGTCTTCACCTGAGCAACACTGGGTACCCCAGCAAAAGTAAAATTCTCGATTTATATGACTTGAAGGGCCCTAATAAGTTACTCATTATTCACCTGAGCAACACCGGCTACCCCAGCTAGTTTAGTATAATTTACGCCAGCAAAAGTAAAAATCTCAAAAATGTGACTGTATATATGACATTTGGGGTCCGAATCACTTGCGATGTCGACATTAAATCAAATCTCAAATATAAATTTACAGAGCCCCAAATGTGTCCCAGAGTCAAACCATGAAATAGATTCTGACATTTGCAGAATGAGGTCCCCAGAGGGTTAATTTAGTGATGCTATCCCACAGACCTCATTTGGCTTAGGCCTCAACTGATATGGGAGACCTAGGATAAGATTGAAGTTCCCAGTTTGAGGTTGCTGATTTTCACCCATTAATCACCTCAATTAAGCAATTTAGGGGATATAAAAACTGAACAGAAGGGAAAAAGTAACCGAAAATGATATTAATTTGAGATTATAGATCTTCCAAGAAGATGAGGCCTAAGCACAATGAGGTCCCTGGAGGTGAATTTAGTGATGCTAACCCACTGTGCAGGGTAGCATCACTAAATTCACCCTCTGGGGGCATCATTCTGCAAATGTCAGACACAATTTGCCTAGATCACCACGAGGTTACTCACGCATCCATTAACCTTTCAGACAAATATAAAGGAACTATTGAATCGTCACTCCTACATCACTGATGGTGACATCCAGCCCGCAGCTCATCAGATTCATCACGACCACAAACTCCACTCACAGAACAGCTGGCCCACGATATCTCTTCTGAATTACCGATCCCCGTCAAAGAAACTGCTAATCTTCTCGACAATATCCACTCATTTATCAAGTGAGTTCATGTGTTAGTAACCCACAGGGAGCCTCACAGATGGAAGCCTGCACTACACAGTGTCGTCTGCTCCAGTCTATATGGGCTCTCTGTGGGTAGATATTATCAAGTGAGTACATTTGTAATAATTCCTACCTGCAAACGATATTTTCTCAACAATCATTCAATTTCTACTAAATGAATTCAATACCTGATTTTCGTATTATTCTGAGTGTATACATAAAGCATATACACTTAGAACAACATGGAAATCAGGTCACTTAATATCTACCGATATAATATTTAGCAAATCATTCGATATAAGCCCAAGTTTTGAATGCATTAATAAATCGATAAAGTCAAGGAATCATAATAGCTTTTAATTTTAACAAATTGATGAGCTGGCACTGCATAAATTAGATATACATGTAGGAAGGTATATCAAATTTGATATAGGAAGGTACCTGTAAATTTTTTGCTTTGAAAACATCAGGTTAAATCCTCATTTACATAAATATATTAGACACCATGCTTATTCTGGCCAATCGGCTTCATAATTCCAGTCGAGCCATATGTAAATGAGGTCACAAATGAGAGCGCAAAAAAAGAGAAATATTTCAGAATTACTTTCTAATTTAGTTATAAAATAGATAATGACGAATTGTTGATCATTATGCATAGATAAATTATCAGCCGACAAGCACTAGATGTTTTAGTTGATTGTAAAGTGATTTTTAATAAGTTGGATGGGGGTGGATTTTCGAAAAACTAAGATGGCATCATTGTTTGAGCAGAATCAACCTGGATAATTGATGTCTTGGGAGACAATATTCGGTGGTCAAAAATGTATTAAATGCTATGGATAGAAATGGAATTATGGGGCATTATGGTATTAATTGAAAGTGGATTCCTTGATCGACACACACATGGCAACATCCATGACATTGTTCGGATAAATGGGCTAAATTTGTCAGATTTCCAATGATTGTAAATCAGGGGAATTCTATCATCCCCCTTGTCTCTAGTATACTATCACTGACGTAAATTGTCTAACCGTGAACAGGAGGTGGTTCCTTATTTGTCCACGGTATAATTGACCGCAGTTGATCGCATGAATGCAGTTGAGTATTGAGGTAACATTGGTGGTCAACCTTGTTAAGAAGAGTTGATTAATTAGAGCATAGCTGTACACGCTTGTTTATATAAACCGGCTTCCAGCATCTGGCCTCGGTGACATTTGTCACTTGATTTGTTATAAAAATTAATTTATCAGTGATTTCGTCAGGGCATATTGGGAATGTCTGCATAAGACGTTCATGTACTACATCATTCTCATTCTAAATTAGCATGTAAGCGTAGTATCGTCTCGTGGTTTACTAATAAAATGTTTAAACGTACCTCATCAAGATACGAGATTCGAATATGAGACTTAATTTTGAGGAGAGTATTCTCAGAGTAAGATATAACGAATATGAAGGGAGGAGAAACTTTAGTCACTCAAAATGCTTTGTTCACTTTCAAACGACAATCACATGTGTTTTATCATTAACACTTGAAATTTAAGATTATGATCGTTGTTCTTTAGTGTGTAGGAGGGTGGTTATAACAATGTCGTTGGAGAAAAGTGCTGGGGAATTCTTTGGAGAATGGAGCCGTGTTTCAGTTGGCCGTCAATTTGATAAGAGGACTCATGTATATGTTCTGAAACTAGAAGGTTGTTTCAAACAAGTTCAATGTGCATGCAAGTAACTGGTCGATATTTAATGAAAGCTTGATTTAATATGCTTTATGTAAATATTTAGATATACACATTTGAAATAAGGATGCCATTCTTTTGCTGAGATTTTAAATTGAGTTTATGCTTGAGTATTATAATGAATTGTCATTGTTTTTAATCCTAAGCATGATGTCTGAAAATTTATACACGTAACTGATTTCTGTATTCGCAGGTTCTTATAAATCCATGCTATTAGAATGTTTCATTGGTGAATGTTATATATTCATTAAAGGCCCACTTAATTTTCGAATCACCAGATTACATTATATACAACCTATTCGATATTATATATCATTAGTAAGAGGTATCTCCAAAACATTATATTATCGATTAAACTGTGAACCTGTGTGAACATGTTGTTTTTGTTAAGATACTGTTCTGTGCTTAATTTTGATCTGGTATGTACTGCCAGTTTATTGTTTTCTATGGAAGCGGGATAACTCTATCTCTTAGTTGTGAATTATGATGCATTTTGGGATGAATAACGGGGGAAGTCTTGTGGTGAATCTGATAATCTATATCACTTGGTGGAGGCTTCTAGGCCACAACTGTTCCGTATTCTGGTGGAATATATATTATATATATGTCTGACCCCTCTTACAAATGGTATATAATATGGAATATCTTGTGTATAATGTGATCTGAGCAATCAAAATTTAAGTGGGCCTTTAAATATTGCAGTTTATCCGGGACAGCATGAACTCGTAAATGGATAAAATAGACAGAATCGTTTCTATTTATGAAGATCGCTCTATTCCTATCTACATGACCACTCTGATCAGTCTCCTCAGTCTCCTGAGTTCCTCGAGTGAAGTGATTCTGGCAAAGAAATATCTCTGAGTTTTGTAAACTGGAGATGGATTGTCTGAGAATGTTCTGTGGACGCTTTTCTCACGGTTTGTAAAGGTACTTCAAATCTTAGTATCTTTTTTTATTGGCCTTCTCATTACCCATTACCTATAAAGGAGCCATCTTTAGCATGTTAAATCATTACCTATATATGACCCATGTTTAACATGTTAAATCATTACCTATATATGACCCATGTTTAACATTACCTATATATCACCCATGTTAACATTTATGTCATAATTTTACAGGTATGACAATCCATCGATGAATTCCCCCGTAATTCCGAACATCAATTACAACTATGTTATGTTCGACTTGGACACAGACTCGTCCATGGAGATAAACGCGATGGCGATGAAATATCTTTAGGACGAAGATCCGACTCGAGTGATGAAGCTACAGAGATCTGCCATCTACAAAAACGAAACAGGAACAAAAGAGCACTGTAATTAGTAACCCACATGGAGCCCCACAGAGATGGAAACACACATACAGAGTTTCGTCTGCACAGTCTATGTTGGTCTCTCTTTGGCTGTATGTATGTGTAACTTCTTATACATGTAGTTCCCACAGGCTGCCTCACACAGATGGAAGTATGCTCTATGGAGTGTCATCTGCTCCAGTCTGTGGGGTTCTCTATGGGTCGACATTTATCAAGTGATTTAATGTGTAATAACCCACAAGGAGCTCCACAGAGATGGAAGCATGTTCTATGGATTGTTGTCTACTCTAATATATGTGGGGCTCTCTATGGGTCAACATTTATCAAGTGAGTTAATGTGTAATAACACACAGGGAGCTTTACACAGATGGGGCTCTCTATGGGTCGACATTTATCAGGTGAGTTCATGTGTACTAGCCCACAGAGAGCCTCACACAGATGGAAGCATGCACTACAGAGTGACATCTGCTCAGCCTATGTGGGGATCTCTATTGGTTTGTGTTTTCTATATAGTGATAAAGAGTGAAAATATTTACTTTTGAATGAATATTCTTGAAATAAAATGATGGAATTATCACACATTGCATTTCAGTTCAAATTTTGCAACTCAACCACTTAAAAAAATGTTTAAATGTTGAAATGAATCAAATTAAAAGTGATAATGTTGCATTAATTTTACTTGAATTTTTTAGTTGCAATCGGTTACATTACATGTTGTCAGGGTTAACCCTTTCTATACAAAATACTCATTGATGAGTAGTTACCCGTTATGAATTGTTCAGATAATAAGTTCAATAAACGACCATAACTTATTATCTAAACATTTCCTTCCAATAATTAGGATTCCTTCTGCACTTTTATTATAAGTTGTCTGCCTATAATTCCTGAACACCCCTCCAGATGAAGAATAGACCATTCCAATGTAGACTTTTATAAATGATGGAAGAATCCATTTTGTAAAGAAAGGGTTAAAGTCTCAGGTGGAAGTAATAGTTTCCATGCCTTAAAGATGGTCAATCTTTTCAGCACTCCAGGTAACATGATCTGGGGCCCATCTGTCTGACATCTTGTTGACGTCTTATCCACACGGGCAAATCCGTTTCTCTGGAACTAAAGGCCGGATCTCACTGAAATTTGGTACTATGTGTATTTCGGCGCTCCGGCTCGCCCGACATGGCCTTTTGATGTTACGACATCATATCAGCATGGGCAAAACAATTTCTTGGGAACTACTGGCCTGATCGCACTGAAATATGATACGGCCATGTATTTTGGCTCTTCGGGTAGCATGAACTTGGTCCGTACTCCACCTGACATCATGTTTTGATGTTATGACAACTTATGACTTATTATACCGCCTGCAAAGAGTTGTGGGGGGTATACTGGAATCAGCTTGTCCGTCCGTCTGTCTGTACCGTCCGTCCATGGACACAATTTTGTCAGAGCTTTTATTCCTACATTTTCTGGTCAATATTTTTGAAACTTGGCACAGATATTTAGTACCTTGGGTACCTGTGCACCTGCGATTATGAGGTCTGTCCGATTTTGTTTGGTGGGGTTAGCGAACTTAGCCCCCTTTTTCAACTTACAAAATCTTCTCAAAATGCATAATTTGTCCGAGCTTTTATTCCTATATTTTTCAGTCAATAGGTTTTTGGATTAGGATTAAGGGTTAAGAGGTTCAAGATTAGTGTTAGGGCTTAGGGGATTTAGGGTTACCTGTTCACATAATTTCAGTGCCCAATATACAGTAATGGCTACTACATTCAAATAACATGTTGAATACGGGGGGGGGGGGGGGGGGGGGGGGGGGGGTATACATCAGGCCCATCTCTAGTATCTGCACAGAAATTCAATCCTCTGGGTAACATGGATTGAGTGCTGATTCCCTAACCTTGTGCTTTGACATTAATGTCCGCGCAGTCATCGCGGTTCTGAGAATCTATTTGGTAGATCTCACTGAAATTTGGTGTGGTCACATATTTCGGCCCTCCGGGTAACATGGGCTGGGTCTCAACATCGCCTTTACTTTCTACCTTATCAGAACAAAGTACTTCAACAATAAATGCTCTTTAATATACCGTGCAAAGGCTGATACATCCACTAGTATATATATGTTTCCGCGCCCAATCCGGGATATAATATCAGTCGAAGACCCCTGTCCAGAAAAGCTTCTATCCATTAATATTTATTTTATATCGATATTTTCTTATATAATGCGATAACTAAGAGGGGAATATTCTGTTACTATTTTTAGAATTTAAGAAAGAGTTATCAGTCCTTCCCACAAGAAAAACACAGCGAGAACACTTATTTGCTCTCGCAATTCATAAGACAGGTGTAATTTCGCCCGTAATATAATCGTAAGTTGGGCTTTTCTCAAACAAAATGTCATTGGACCTATGTCCAGGTTACACTTTCACATGCCCATAATTTAACTGAGATGGGAACGATGGTCTTCGATTCATTCATATTATTTTATACCCAGCGAACTACATAAAACTTGTTATATGAAGAGATAGACCATCTTTAAAGTTTCCTTGGAGTAATAAATTATGAATTAACTCGCATGCTCATCTTATTTCTAGGTAGCGATAAGGAGAGTACTCAGTAATAAACTATGAATTAACTCGCATGTTCATCTTATTTCCAGGTAGCGATAAGGGGAATTACGCCTAACGTGACGACATTCGGGATGTCACCAAATAAGCTGACTATGGGAACGAAACAGTATATGGAGCGTCATGGACTTCTAAGTGAAACAGTAACAACAACAATGCTAATGAGACATTATTTCCATTAGACAAGATGATACAGCTGAAAGTAGATTATGGTGTTAATATTCCTGATATACCTATGAATGGGATGATGGCGAGTGATTCGATTTAGTCGGCGGGGATAGATTTGCCACATCATCGTACAAATGGGCTGGCGAGTGATTCGATTCAAATGATGAGGATAGCTTCGCCATGTCATCATGATTATCATTATGGTAACCAGTCGTCTCCCATGGAAAAATTTATACTCACCACGGTTAAATAATTCCCAGTCATGTGTTCCTCCTCAGGCGTTTGTTGATAAGAACCAATACTTGTCGCCGCCAATGAACCGAGCTGGTGACAGATTTAATAACAGTGACAGCAGGTGGCAGATACCTGCGCAGCATGAAGACTATTCTCAGTTTAAAGATCGTCGTTATGGCGATCAGCCACACCAAGGAAACAATTCGCCATACCATCGCTACGGTAATCAAACTAACAATTGGAGACCTGCTCCAGCAAGAAGTGATAATGTCTATCCAGTCACTGATTCGAATCCAGTCAGTAGTTGCTATGGCAACCAGGCTTATACAGCCACCAGTCCAAAGAAGCATATTGGAAACGTTAACCTGGTTCAGGAGGAGTATACGTTCAATGCGACTCAAGAAGAGAACAATATCTTAGATATACCAAAACTCAGACAGTTACCAAAATTATTATAACTAACCAAGTAAATAGATCTAATATATATGTATTTCAAGATGTATTCAGGGTTCCAAAAGTTATAAAGCTATACAGTTATTATACAAAGTTGTACAGTATGTGTGTTTTCTTGTACGAGTCCTGGACGAGTACAAGAAAAACTCATACTGTACACAAATTGTATAATGACATTTTTATTATCCATCTGTACGTTTATCCAAATTTTGGGAATAAAACTTTTGTGGTTTTTATTTATGTCCGAGAACGCCTTAATATCCATTCTATAACAGGCTTTACATCCAGACCTGGTGATGGGAATTGTCTATTTTACCATATTTTTATTCCCCCACTTTCGAAGAAAATGGGGGGTATACTGGATTGACTGCATCTGTCCGTCACACTTTCTCCCTCCATGCGTGCGTGCGTACGTCCGTCCGACCTCATAACTCGAACAACTATGAACAGATTTCAATAATTTTGTGTATGCAATCTCTTTAGGACCCCTCTCCACATGATGCTAATTGCGGTGCGGTCTGACTTTCTTTTTTTAAGTTACGCCTTATTTTGACTTAGACAATTCTGTCCGACTTAATAACTTTAACAAATATGAACCGATTTTAATAATTTTTGGTATACATGCTTCTCACCACACCCTCTCTACATGATGCGGCTCAGGGTTGGATCGGACTGTTTTTCCTAACATTACACTTCATTTTTGACTTATTTTGACTTGGAAAATTTTGGGAATTTTTTTTTGGATGCTTTTTTCCCTGGAGTTGCATGTGTGGCTTCTTAGCAGAAGTTTGGTTGGACTGACGAAACACTCGACAAAAGCCATCTTAGATGTTAAAGTTGCGTTTCATTTTCTACCCTTTTTTAGGTTTCTGCAATCATTCGAACAAATATGAACCAATTTGAATATTTTTTTCTGTACAAGCTTCTTGCGACACCGTATCAATATTATTAATCCAAATTTGTCTTTAAAGTTAAAAATCTTTTTTGTTGGGTTTACAGATAATGCGGGTTGAATTTGCCACTGTGGGGGTATGCTAGCACGCGAGTGTACACCTCTTGTTTTAATCTTATGGTCATAATAATGTATATCTTAAGTTTCATGTTAAATTATGCATAGAATATTCCTGTTTATTAGGACTAACATCGATTTGTTTACGTTTAAACTGAAAGCAGAAGTGTAATTGACAATGTTCAGTTTCTATGCCCACAACTGAGTACACCCAGAGTTACCCATAAACAATCAAATACACCCATACACACCAGATTCCAACATACCATCACTATTAATATGTATTTATTTTTATTCTAAGTGTTCCTATATTACGTATTAGTTAAACATTTCATACACGAACGTCTCGCGATATATATATATATGTAATTATCAGTTTACAAATTACCGTGTATACATGATAGAATTAATTCAATTTACAACCACATGGTGTTTATGTTTACCTTATGAGTGCTATGACGGAAAAAAGCCGTGCTCAGTTCGAGATGTCAAATGCATTCATACAGCCTGTTATAGAATGGGTATTCATGCTCTCTCGGACGTAAACTAGCAACTCGCTATTCCAATATCTTAGCTGGTTTACCATCAGCAGACTTGGACTAATAGTGTTATAGATAGATCAAAAGAGTTCACAATGGATATTTTGCAAGAAAAGTGCCCACAAAAAAGCCTAACCTTTATGTCACGAGTTGAAAATTTTCATTGTCTGGAGTGCAGTAGTGTTTATGTTCTACCAAAAGTTTGGGGAGTTCTGATAACCCTTTTCCCCTGTGCATGACTGAATCATTCGGCACAAGCTACAGGCCACATTCATCATCCGATCGTCACCAAACTTCATATCGATCTTCAAAGTGACCTCTAGATGGAAGCCATAAATTTTGTTATTTATCGTAATTCATAAAAAACATGGCCGCCAACAGCCATTGTGGATTTCAAATTTGAACCCATTGACACACCCTGCAGTCGGCATTTATTAGCTCAACTTTACTTTGTAAAGTTTGAGCTATTGCCATGGCTTTGTATCCGTCGTGCGTGTGTGTGCGTGATTCGTCAACAATTTCCTTTAGCACGGGCTACAGTTCGTACCTTTGGTCCGATTATTTGTCATGGATGTTGACATTGACATGTAGATGGGAACGAGTAATTTTGGGGTCATTCGTCCAAAAAACATGGCCGCCGGCAGCCATCTTAGATTTTACTCTTTGCATGACTAAATCCTTTGACACGGGCTACAGGGCGTACCATTGGTCGGATCATCATAAAATTTGTCATGGATGTTAACAATGACATGTAGATGGGAACGAGTCATTTTTGGGTCATTCGGCCAAAAAACATGACCGCCAGCTGCCATCTTGGATTTTACTCTTTGTATGACTAAATCCTTTAGCACGGGCTACAGGTCGTACCTTTAGTCTGATCATCATAAAATTTGTCATGGCTGTTGAAATTGGAATGTAGATGGGAACGAGTCATTTTGGGGTCATTAGGACAAAAAACCAGCGGCCATCTTTGATTTCAAAATTTAATCCGTTAGCACGGGCCACAGGTCGTACTCTTCGCCTGATCATCATGAAATTTGTCATGGATGTTAATATTGACATGTAGATGGGAACGAGTCATTTTGGGGTTATTCGGCCGAAAAACAATGCTGCCAGCAGCCATCTTGGATTTTACTCTTTGTATGACTAAATCCTTTAGCACGGGCTACAGGTCGTACCTTTAGTCTGATCATCATAATAGTCTGGTCGTTGGGACTCGATTTTGAGGTGAACCTAGAACAAATTGTTTACAAGCTGTTTTCGGAGTCATTCGACGCGGAAAAGCATCAGGAACAACATATCCAAAATCCGCGTTGGGGAAACTTTGTTATCCACGATGGCGTCCAACATGGTTGTCTATACTACATCAGTTCTCGATATAAGTCATTATACGATATATAGTGGCATCAGAATTATGCCGTTATATCAGTAGATGTGTTAAATTAGAATGCGGGAGCGAATAGAGTGACACGGACAGAAAATTATACAATCGTGGCCATGAAATTGCTGTCAAAATGGCCGCAACTCCAAACCATACCACGTAGAAAGCAACATATTGGGTAACCACATAAGAGTGAAATACGTATTGGCAATATACAAGTCGGTTGTTAAATATCTTTAAAGGTACACACATCATTAAAACAGATCAATCTGAAGGATCATCGGTCACTGCACAGCAAGTCAACCCCCCCCCCAATGATTTACGTTATTAACGTTTGGGTGTTCTGCTTATCCAACATCCAACTGTTGGGCAAAACAAAAATAGCTCATGCATGCAACACACGAACTAATGTTTCGCCTCACAGTGCATGGTAGTTTCATTCGACATGGTGATTAGATATTGAATGCAACGCCGAAATTTAAGTGTATACTCTAGAGGTATAAATACTAGTTATATTTCCGGAATTGTCAACACTCCCGGTGGTAATAAACGATACACGTATGTCGCAATGGTTATTATACTGTAAAGAAACACTAATATCTTCAATGGATTAGCACCGCATCTCACCAGGTCAAAGAGACTGTACATAGTACATTGTATGTAAGGCTAATTTTCATTCTGCTACCAACCCGGTTTCTTAGTAGACAATTTTGTTAAAATTTCTTCAGTGGCCACTTTACAACTAGAATAAGCTACAGCGCAATGCACACTTATTAGTTTTCAGTATATTTTTGTTTGAAAATATATTGCCTTTACCACCCACGTAATCGTGCTAACTATCAGGTGATCATCGTTTAAGATGTTATTCCAACGTTGAACATTCACCCAATATTGTTAATTGTGGTTCTGTGTGCAACAGACATGTGTAACATTATGGAAAATGGGTAAACTCGGTGATGCGGTTGAAGACAACGTAGTAAGTTTCGCGTAGATGTGGCCTTGGTGAATTCAACCAAATATAATTTCCAGGTATAAACACAGTCTCTGTCACAGATTATGTAGGCAATTTTGGTCAAGTTTTGAATTTATTGAAGACAGTCTATGGTACTCATTTGTGATTTAATAAATTTAGTTCATGGTACACCATCACGCATTCTTGTGATAAAAGCGAAATATTCGTGTTTTATCACTTGATCTGAGGCAACTATAGTACAATATGAACATAATTCATACCGTTTTATAGCAATTAATTTTTTAAGGTTTTATACCGTAGATATCAAAATAAATGGTGATCGGTCTCATTCGTGAGACTGCTCTGAGTACATATATTTCTGCTTCTAGAGAAAGGCCGCATAGTCAATACATCCCTACTAAATCCCGTTTAGCTGTTTAATTACACATATATCACACGATTCAAGATTAGCGGTACAGATAAAACTGCGTCATTTTTACGTTTCTGGACACCCAAAAGTCCAGATTTAACCGTTCCACAAGACCCTGATTTCGCTTGCTCTCTCGTGAGATACATCAGAAAGAATTCGTACATCTCTAATAAAAAGTTTCTCTTATACTTGTAGTCATTCCTCCTCGCAATATTCGAGCGTTTGTTCACTCGTTTAGGACTAGCTATTCAATTTTGCACTAAATGTAAATTTCATTCGATTTTGTCCATTTTGGTGGCCATTTTGGGAAAAATATTCTACATATATGGTTTACGACTAAGCAATGTTTGTGTATATTTCAATTTATTACGAATTTGGCATTAATTGGAGCACCTGCCGCAGAATTCAGTATTTTCCGATAACAACAGACATTATGGACGCCATCTTCAATAGAGAATTTTCCCCAAAGCGGATTTTGGATATGTTGTTCCCTACATTCTGCCCGACAATATCACACCAAAAACAGCTTCTAAACAATTTGTTCTAGGTCCAATGCTTCAACGACCAGACTATAAAATTTGTCATGAATGTTAATAATGACATGTAGATGGGAACGAGTCATTTTGGGGTCATTCGGCCAAAAAACATGGCCACCAGCAGCCATCTTGGATTTTACTCTTTGTATGACTAAATTAATCCTTTAGCACAGACTACAGGTCGTACCTTGAGTCTGATCATCATGAAATTTTTCATGGCTGTTGAAATTCGAATGTAGATGGGAACGAGTCATTTTGGGGTCATTAGGACAAAAAACATGGCCGCCAGGCGCCAGCAGCCATCTTTGATTTCAAAATTTAATCCATTATCACGGGCCACAGGTCGTACTCTTCACCTGATCATCATGAAATTTGTCATGGATGTTAATATTGACACGTAGATGGGAACGAGTCATTTTTGGGGTCATTCGGGAAAAAAACATGGCCGCCAGTGGCCATCTTGGATTTTAAAATTCAATCCATTAGCATGGGCTACAGGTCGTACTGTTCGTCTTATTGTCATGAAATTTGTCATGGATGTTAATATTAACATGTAGATGTGAACGAGTTATTTTGGGGTCATTCGGCCAAAAAACATGGCCGCCGGCAGCCATCTTAGATTTTACTCTTTGCATGACTAAATCCTTTGACACGGGCTACAGGTCTTACCTTTGGTCGGATCATCATAAAATTTGTCATGGATGTTAACAATGACATGTAGATGGGAACGAGTCATTTTGGGGTCATTCGGCCAAAAAACATGACCGCCAGCTGCCATCTTGGATTTTACTCTTTGTATGACTAAATCCTTTAGCACGGGCTACAGGTCGTACCTTTAGTCTGATCATCATAAAATTTGTCATGGCTGTTGAAATTGGAATGTAGATGGGAACGAGTCATTTTGGGGTGCCGCCAGCAGCCATCTTTGATTTCAAAATTTAATTCATTAGCACGGGCCACACGTCGTACTGTTCGTCTTATCATCATGAAATTTGTCATGGATGTTAATATTGACATGTAGATGGGAACGAGTAATTTTGGAGTCATTCGGACAAAAAACATGGCCGCCAGCAGCCATCTTGGATTTTACTCTATGTATGACTAAATCCTTTAGCACGGGCTTCAGGTCGTACCTTTAGTCTGATCATCATAAAATTTGTCATGAAAGTTAATAATGACATGTAGATGGGAACGGGTCATTTTGGGGTCATTCGGCCAAAAAACATGGCCACCGGCAGCCATCTTAGATTTTACTCTTTGTATGACTAAATCCTTTAGCATGGGCTACAGGTCGTACCTTTAGTCTGATCATCATAAAATTTGTCATGGCTGTTGAAATTGACATGTAGATGGGAACGAGTCATTTTGGGGTTATTCGGCATTAAAACATGGCTGCCAGCGGCCATTTGGATTCTACTCTTTGCATGACTAAAGCTATCAAATGTTTTTGAATTGTTGGAAAACATAGCCGCCAGCAACCATCTTAGATTTAACTTTTATATACATGTATATATATATCTCTTAATGTTGATAAACTAGTATTAGACATTCAACTTTCCACATTCCTAATAACTTCCATCGACAGCAACACATTAAATTATTCCCTTTCCAAGTTGAGCTACAGTGTCATTGACACTTTCATTGGAGAATTGTTTTGAAAATTTACGTTCATGTTTAGAAGCACCTCTGTATTGTAGCTATCGAATTTGAAAAATTTTCTATGAAAAACATGATCGTCACAAAACTTCATATTGATTTTCGGGTGAGCATTTTTCCAAATTTCATTACAAATCCGACCACTGTTGGCCATCGTGAATTTCATATTTGAAACCATCGGCACACCATGCATTCAAAATTTATTGGAGAAATGTTTTGAAAATTTACAAATTCAGATTCAATTCTAGATGGTAGTTATCGAATTTGAATTATTTTTGATCAAAATTATGGCTGACGGCCTATCAATGGATTTTACTCTTTCCATCACTAAATATTTTGCCATGTCCTACAGCCAACATTTAGTATCGAACTGATCCCAACCTTATGGCTGACCTCTGGTATTATTTAGACATTTAAACATTCCGCATTCTTTGTCGCTCCATTGACTGTAATATTTGCAATTATCCCCTCTCCGAGTTGAGCTACAGTGTCCGTGATACTTTCAACGATGTCGTTATAACTGGAACCATGAATACATCTTTAACCCATTTATGACCGGGGCTGCACTGGTGCATCATTAAAGATCCTGTGCCATGCATTCTCTTATATATGCGAGTCTGCCCTAGGGAGCCTCGCATATATAAAAGAATGCTCTGACTTACAAGATCAAGATAAATATTGTTAGGCCAATGCAATCTCATATATATATGCGAGGTTCCCTATGGGAGACTTGCATATATAAGAGAATGCACTGGCACAGGGTTTCGCAAATTTCTGGTAGCTCCAGTGATGACAATGTTAAATAGAGAAATTATTACTGAGCCGTCCTTTGCGTTGACCTGAATATTGTAAGAGCAAACATTTGCTATACAGGTTGCTAATTGCTATGACAACTATTACTGGCTTCTGTGATGTTGATGTAACAGGCATGTGAATCTATTATCACCTGTCTGGATGTCAGTGAATGGAGAATCTTATAATTAAATCTATTATCTGTGGTGAAATGTACTTTCCGTCTTGACAGTCTTCCCATCTGTCTGTTTATCAGTGAATGAATTCTAGTTGAGGTGGAGTATTCATTCAATGAATTGAGAATCTTGTAATTAAATATATTATCTGTGGTGAAATGTACTTTCCGGATTGACAGTCTTTCCATCTGTCTGTTTATCAGTGAATGAATTCTAGTTGAGGTGGAGTATTCATTCAATGAATTGAGAATCTTATAATTAAATCTATTATCTGTGGTGAAATGTACTTTCCGGATTGACAGTCTTTCCATCTGTCTGTTTATCAGTGAATGAATTCTAGTTGAGGTGGAGTATTCATTCAATGCATGGAGAATCTTATAATTAAATCTATTATCTGTGGTGAAATGTACTTTCCGCCTTGACAGTCGTTCCATCTGTCTATGTCAGTGAATGAATTCTGGTTGAGGTGGAGTATTCATTCAATGAATGGAGAATCTTGTAATTAAATCTATTATCTGTGGTGAAATGTACTTTCCGGATTGACAGTCTTTCCATCGGTCTGTATGTCAGTGAATGAATTCTAGTTGAGGCTGAGTATTCATTCAATGCATGCAGAATCTTATAATTAAATCTATTATTAGCTCAACTTTACTTTGTAATGTTTTAGCTATTGCCATGGCTTTGTCGTCCGTCGTCCGTGTGTAAGTAAGGTGTCAACGATGCAGGCTACAGGTCGTACCTTTCGTCGGATCATTATGAAATTTGTCATAGCTGTTGACATCAACATTTAGACTAGAATAATTAATTTTGGGGTCATTTGGAAAAAAAACATGGCCGCCAGTGGCCATATTGGATTTCAAAATTCAATCCATTAGCACGGGCTACAGGCTGTACTGTTTGTCTGATCTTCATGAAATTTGTCATGGATGTTAATATTGACATGTAGATGGGAACGAGTAATTTTGGGGTCATTCGGCCAAAAAACATGGCCGCCAGCAGCCATCTTGGATTTTACTCTTTGTATGACTAAATTATTTAGCATGGGCTGCAGGTCGACCTTTAGTCTGATCATCATAAAATGTGTCATGGATGTTAACGATGACATGTAGATGGGAACGACTCATTTTGGGGTCAATCGGCCGAAAAACATGGCCGCCAGCAGCCATCTTGGATTTTACTCTTTGTATGACTAAATTCTTTAGCACGGGCTACATGTCATACCTTTAGTCTGATCATCATAAAATTAGTCATGAATGTTAATAATGACATGTAGATGGGAACGAGTCATTTTGGGATCATTCGGCCAAAAAACATGGCCGCCAGCAGCCATCTTGGATTTTACTCTTTGTATGACTAAATTCTTTAGCATGGGCTACAGGTCGTACCTTTAGTCTGATCGTCATAAAATTTGTCATGGATGTTAATGATGACATGTAGATGGGAACGACTCATTTTGGGGTCATTCGGCCGAAAACAAGGCCGCCAGCAGCCATCTTGGATTTTACTTTTCTCTTCATGTCTATAAACATGTATTAGATATTCAACTTTCCACATTCCTAATGGCTCCATTGACTGTAATACATTAAATTATTCCCTTTCCAAGTTGAGCTACAGTGTCATTGACACTTTCATCTGTGGTGAAATGTACTTTCCGGCTTGACAGTCTTTCCATCTGTCTGTTTATCAGTGAATACATTCTAGTTGAGGTTGAATGTAAGTCAAGAGGAGGACAAAATCTTTTAGATACACAAATGAAAGTGTCAATGACACTGTAGCTCAACTTAGGTAGGGGAATAATTTAATGGTTTACACTAAATGGAGAAATAGGAAAGATGCTGATTGAAATGTATTACCTGTGCCAAAGGATTTAGTCATGCAAATAGTAAAATCCAAGATGGCTGCTGGTGGCCATGTTGTTTGGCCGAATGACCCCAAAAGAACTCGTTCCCATCTACATGTCATTATTAACATCCATGACAAATTTTATGAAGATCCGACCAAAGCTACAACCTGTAGCCTACTCCAAAGGATTTAGCCATGCAAAGAGTAAATCCAAGATGGTTGCTGGCGGCCATGTTTTTTGGCCGAACGACCCCAAAATGACTCGTTCCAATCTACATGTCAATATTAACATCCATGACAAATTTCATGATGATCAGACTAACAGTACAACCTGTAGCCCTCGCCAATGGATTTAATTTTGAAGTCCAAGATGGCCACCAGCGGCCATGTTTTTTGGCCGAATGACTCCAAAATCACTCGTTCCCATCTACATGTCAATGTCAACATTCATGATAAATTGCATAAAGATCAGACAAAAGGTACGACCTGTAGCCCGCGCCAAAGGATTTAGTCATGCAAAGAGTAAATCCAAGATGGCTGCTGGTGGCCATGATTTTTGGCTGAACGACCCCAAGATGTTTCGTTCCCATCTACATGTCATTGTTAACATCCATGACAAATTTTATGAAGTTCCGATCAAAGCTACGACCTGTAGCCCACGGGGAAGGATTTAGTCATGCAAAGAGTTAAATCCAAGATGGCTGCTGGTGGCCATGTTTTTTGGCCGAACGACCCCAAAATCACTCGTTCTCATCTACATGTCAATATTAACATCCATGACAAATTTCATGATGATCAGACTAACAGTACGACCTGTAGCCTGTGCTAATAGATTGAATTTTAAAATCAAAGATGGCCGCTGGCAACAATGTTTTTCGGCCGAATGACCCCAAAATGATTCGTTCCCATCTACATGCCATTGTTAACATCCATGACAAATTTTATGATGATCAGACTAAAGGTACAAACTTTAGCCCGTGCTAAAGGATTTAGTCATACAAAGAGTAAAATCTAAGATGGCTGCTGGCGGCTTTTTTTTTGGCCGAATGACCCCAAAATGACCTGTTCCCATCTACATGTCATTATTAACTTTCATGACAAATTTTATGATGATCAGACTAAAGGTACGACCTGAAGCCCGTGCTAAAGGATTTAGTCATACATAGAGTAAAATCCAAGATGGCTGCTGGCGGCCATGTTTTTTGTCCGAATGACTCCAAAATTACTCGTTCCCATCTACATGTCAATATTAACATCCATGACAAATTTCATGATGATAAGACGAACAGTACGACGTGTGGCCCGTGCTAATGAATTAAATTTTGAAATCAAAGATGGCTGCTGGCGGCCATGTTTTTCGGCCGAATGACCCCAAAATGACTCGTTCCCATCTACATGCCATTGTTAACATCCATGACAAATTTTATGATGATAAGACTAAAGGTACGAACTGTAGCCCGTGCTAAACGATTTAGTCATACAAAGAGTAAAATCCAAGATGGCTGCTGGCGGCCATGTTTTTTGGCCGAATGACCCCAAAATGACTCGTTCCCATCTACATGTCATTGTTAACATTCATGACAAATTTTATAATGATCAGACTAAAGGTACGAACTGAAGCCCGTGCTAAAGGATTTAGTCATACAAAGAGTAACATTCAAGATGGCTGCTGGCGGCCATGTTTTTTGGCCGAATGACCCCAAAATGACTCGTTCCCATCTACATGTCATTGTTAACATTCATGACAGATTTTATGATGATCAAACTAAAGGTACGACCTGTAGCCCGTGCTAAAGAATTTAGTCATACAAAGAGTAAAATCCAAGATGGCTGCTGGCGGCCATGTTTTTTGGCCGAATGACCCCAAAATGACTCGTTCCCATCTACATGTCAATATTAACATCCATGACAAATTTCATGATGATAAGACGAACAGTACGACCTGTGGCCCGTGCTAATGAATTAAATTTTGAAATCAAAGATGGCTGCTGGCGGCCATGTTTTTTGTCGGAATGACCCCAAAATGACTCGTTCCCATCTACATGCCATTGTTAACATCAAAGACAAATTTTATAATTATCAGACCAAAGGTACGAACTGTAGCCCGTGCTAAAGGTTTTAGTCATACAAAGAGTAAAATCTAAGATGGCTGCTGGCGGCCATGTTTTTTGGCCGAATGACCCCAAAATGACTCGTTCTCATCTACATGTCATTATTAACATTCATGACAAATTTTATGATGATCAGACTAAAGGTACGACCTGAAGCCCGTGCTAAAGGATTTAGTCATACAAAGAGTAAAATCCAAGATGGCTGCTGGCGGCCATGTTTTTCAGCCGAATGACCCCAAAATGACTCGGTCCCATCTACATGTCATTGTTAACATTCATGACAAATTTCATGACAATAAGACGAACAGTACGGCCTGTAGCCCGTGCTAATGGATTGAATTTTGAAATCCAAGATGGCCGATGGCAGCCATGTTTTTTTTCCAAATGACCCCAAAATGTCTCGTTCCCATCTACATGTCAATGTCAACATCCATGACAAATTTCATAATAATCGGACCAAAGGTACGAAATGTAGCCCGTGCTAAAGGAAATTGTTGACGCATCACACACGCACACACACACGCATACACGGACGACGGATACCAAGCCATGGCAATAGCTCAAACTTTACAAAGTAAAGTTGAGCTAAAAATGAGACAGTTACCAAATGTTTTGTAGCTAGCTTAACATGTAACATGTATTTGAATGAAAAGCTTTTATATAAGGGATAATCTTGGTTTCCTAATGTATTGTCACAGTTTATGGGTATTATGTTGAACCACAAACTTATAAATTAATTTTATAAACAGTTTCCGATTCAGCACGATTCTTTGTAACTATATTAAGAAACCGAAGTTATTACTTATGACATCGAGTGAAAAATATCAACCTGTAAATTCATTTTGATTTGGAAATATCATATTGCAAACTTTATATTGCCATCGCCACGATGTTGTGTTCCATCTGTTCCATGACTGGAGATTCCTGAAATTATGCGAAAACCCTGTGCCAATGCATTCTCTTATATATGCGAATCTCCCATAGGGAGCTTCGCATATATAAGAGGAAGCATTGGCCTACCAATATTTACCTTGACCTTGTGAGCCAGAGCATTTTCTTATATATGCAAGTCCCCCTATGGGTAATCCGCTGTCCATGTATCCTGGGGTAATCCGCTGTCCATGTATCCTGGGGTAATCTGTCTGTCCATGTATCCTGGGGTAATCCGCTGTCCATGTATCCTGGGGGAATCTGCTGTCCATGTATCCTGGGGGAATCTGTCTGTCCATGTATCCTGGGGTAATCTGTCTGTCCATGTATCCTGGGGTAATCCGCTGTCCATGTATCCTGGGGGAATCCATTTATCCTGGGGGAATCCATCTATCCATTTATCCTGGGGGCGATATGTCTGTCCATGTATCCTGGGGGAAATCTGTCAAATGGTATCATTCCAAAGATCATTACGTGATTATTGCGGATTATACATTCCAAACAGGTTTGGATTTTGTTCAGTTTACTACCCCGCTCCTCCCGCCAAACAATCAAAAGTGTTGCAGCCCACACCTCTGTGAATTTCCGTCATCCTCAGCGGGTTTCAATTCATCCAGGTATGTATCTATCGGTCTGTCCATGCCTGTATCCTCGGTGGAATATGTCTGTCCATTTGTCCTGTGGTAATCGGTCTATCCATGTATCCTGTGTGGAATCTCTGTCCATTTGTCCTGGGGGGACCCGTCTATCCTATGGTGGAATCCGTCTGTCCATGTATCCTGAGGGGAATCTGTGTCCTGTGTGTAATCCGCTGTCCATGTGTCCTGGGGGTAATCCGTCTATCCATGTATCCTGGGTGGAATCTGTCTGTCCATTTGTCCTGGGGGGGGGGGGATTCCGTCTATCCAAATATCCTTGGGGAATCCGTCTGTCCATGTGTCCTGATGGATCTGCCTGCATGTCCATGTTTCCTGAGGAAATCTGCCTGTCCGTGTGCCCTGGGGGTAATCCGCTGTCATGTGTCCTGGGGGGAATCTGTATATCCATGTGTCCTGGGGAATACATCTATCCATTTATCCTGGGGGCGATCTGTCTATCCATATATCCTTGGGGAAATCTGTCTGTACATGTGTCCTGGTGAAATCCGTCTCTCCATGTGTCCTGGTGGAATCCGTCTATCCATGTGACTTGGGGGGATCTGTACATGTGTCCTGGGGGAATCTGTCTATCCATGTATCCTTTGGGGAATCCGTCTATCCATGCGTCCTGTGGGAATCTTGTCTATCCAAGTATCCTGGGAGGATCTGTCTATCCATGTGTCCTCGGGGTATCCATCTCCCCTTGTGTCCTGGGGGACACCCGTCTATCCAAGTATCCTGGGAGGATCTGTCTATCCATGTGACTTGGGGGGAATCTGTCTCCATGTGTCTGTCCATGCGGACTGATGTTAGTTAACGTGAATTTATATTTGCCTGAGCTTAATAGCCCCAGAACATTCGTGCAAAATGCATCTTACCTTCATCAATATCATATCAGCCTTGTTGTGATTTACTATGAGTATAAATGTATCTAACATGGATTGCCATCGCATCTGCAGAACCATGGCGGCCTCTTCTTGTGCGTTGTATGGAATGAATGCATCTTAACTTTATCAATATCATATCAACCTCTTTGTGATTTAGATGAGTATATCTAACCTGTTTGGGCATCACATCTGCTGAACCACAATGGCCGCTTGTTCTGCGTTGTATGAGAATGACTGCATCTTACCTTTATGAATTTCATATCAGCCTTGTTGTGATTTAGTATGAGTATAAATGTATCTAACGTGTTTGGGCATCACATCTGCAAAACCACGGAGGCTTGTTGTGCATTGTATGAGAATGAATGCATCTTACTTTTATCAACATCATATATCAGTCTCTTGTTTTTAGTATGTGTATATAGAGGATCTCACATGAGTTTCTATTTTATACGGAATTTATCAACCGAGTTCACTAAATTTGATTTGAGCCGAGGTTTACCGAGGCTCAAATAGAATTTAGTGGACGAGGTTGATAAATTACGTATAAAATAGGACGAGTGTGAGATACCTTTTATCACATGATCAAATAAACGCGAAGTTTCACCGAAAACAACGATCATAAACTGCAGCGATCGCAAGTCATTTAAAGAACTGCGTGACGTCATCGCATGCGCTGATATTAAATGTGTGACTTACCGATAATTATGAAACTGCTTTTATGGGCAAATTATGTGATAAAAATGTATCTAACGTGTTTGGGCATCACATCTGCAAAACCACGGAGGCCTCTTGTTGTGCATTGTATGAGAATGAATGCATCTTACTTTTATCAACATGATATATCAGTATGAGTATAAATGTATCTAACTTGTTTGGGCATCACATCAGCAGAACCATGGCGGCCTCTTGCTGTGCATTGTATGAGAATGAATGCATCTTACCTTTGTCAATATCATATCAGCCTTGTTGTGATTTAGTATGAGTATAAATGTATCTAACTTGTTTGGGCATCATATCTGCTGAACCACAGCGGCCTCTTGTTGTGCTATTGTATAAGAAATGAACGGCGGTTTCAATGTGGTCATGGGGAGTTCGCTGAATTTTTTATCGCGGTCAAAACCCATGACCACGTTGAATCTGCCGTTTATTAATTATATTTATATACTTAAGTTCATTATCAACTATAGGATTTTCTGTCTTTCCCACTAATTATTCAACTTTAAATGAACGCATGGAGTTCGAATCCTCGCCTTTTAGAAAACCAAACATTGTGAGAATCCGTTGACGGAGAGCGGAAAACGTAATTTCACAGTAAAGTATACACATTATGACGAAATTTCGTGTTTAGCTTGTAATGAATGTATACGTGTTGATTTCAAGATTGATAATATCTGAAACTAACAATTAAGTTTCAGCTGTGGATGATAAGAAATTGACAACAGATGAGTTTTATAGGTGCCGGGAAACAACACTGATTATAGAACAACACAAATTGATTGCCAAATCCGGACATGCTGAATAGTCAAGCACTCGTTCATGTCCGACAATCTCCGGTGATTTCCGGGACCAATGTGTTCATAAACCTATGAACGACATTGAAAGTGACGTCACGTTACGTTCATCGGTTTATGAACACATTGCATCAGGGGGCGTGTCTACCGTAATGCTATGGGGAAATCGGAAGCAACATTAGGTGTATGTAAATATATGATAATGAATACATCTTACCTTTATCAACATCATATATCAGCCTCTTTGTGATTAAGGATGAATATAGATGTATCTAACTTGTTTGGGCATCACATCTTCAGAACCATGGCAGCCTCTTGTTGTGCATTGTATGAGAATGAATGCATCTTAACTTTATGAATATCATATCAGTCTCTTGTTGTGATTTATTACGAGTATAAATGTATCTAACTGGTATGGGCATCACTTCACATGGGGCTTCTTTTATGTGTACCCATACCATGTATGGTACACATAATGCCGACGTCCGGATCAACGATCCGTCGTTCGTTCGTCCGTCTGTCTATCTGTAGACACTTGCTATCCGATTCATTTACTCGATATTTTTTATCGAATCGTGTTCAAATTTTATGTGCATGTTTATGATGACACACTTCTCACCTGTATAGTTTTTGGTATCGATCGGTTGATAGGTTAAGAAATTATTAACACTTTGCATCCGCACATAGGCATGAGCTATCCGATGCTGTAACCAAAGTATTTTTTGTCCGATTGTTTTCATATTTGATATGTAGGTTTATAATGACACACCCCTCACCTGTATAGTTTTTGGTATCGATTAGTTGATCAGTTTAAAAAATAATTAACCCTTCACACACATGCTATCCAATGTAATAAGTTGAACATATTTCTTCTGATCTGCCTCATATTTCTTACCTAGGTTTTTCTTAGCATGGTCTTCATCTGTATGGTTTTTGTTTACTTAGAACTCGCCCAAGCTGCTATGACTCAAAACATTTTTCATCTGATCTACACCAAATTTGGTACACGTGGTCCTCACCCCAAAATACAGATCAAGTTCAAATCTGGGTTTGATCCGATATATTTTAACAAAGTTATGGCCCTTTATACTTCAAGTAACTGATAATGTAGTTGCATGTAATAGACTGGGAATATTAAGACCAAGTCATACCCACAGAGCAGTCAGTTATTAGCTATTGACCATTATAGTGTATTGACATTGTCAGATAGCAACTGGTGTTTACAGACTCTGTGTCTTATCTTAGAATAAAATTAAATCACCCATTGGGTAGTTCCACCATATGGTATCATTGAAAATGATTAACCCTCTCCAGTCTCCACACATCATATGGTTTTGATGCTTTTCATTTTACCCTTCTCTGATTGTATGTACAGGTTGATGGTGATCCACTTTTATCTTGCATGGATTTTGGGATTAAAATTAACCCATTCCATAGACACATGATACCGATTGGCAGATACCGATTGGCAGATATTAAATTATACCTTTCACTTTGAGCCAGGTTCATTAAGGATTTCTAAAAACAGAGGAAATGTTTTATTTTGAAATTCCCTGTATTGCATTTGGGGTGCAGGATAATAATGTTGTATACTTGAGACTGACTTATTGTATGGGCTTCTAAATCCAATTACATTCATTTATAGACTTATTTTGATCAGTTTGCTATCTCATTTGATATCTCAAATATTTGTTATTGATAATATTTATATATCATGTCATTAACAAAATTAACCCACCCATTCCATAGACATACAGTGTGCTATCCAATGTAATGACACTAATATTTTCAATCTGACCATTCTCAAATCCCACCTCTAGTTTTGAAATGCCGCTTCCGTTATCAGAATCGATTAATTGCCCAAAAATAATGCTAACCACAGTCCACTAAAGTATAAAATTGCCCAAAACCTGTTATTTATCAACATTTTGTACAATGAAATTTTGCCGGTTTGTCATATATCTGACACAAAAAATCCACTTGGTTTTAGAGTTATCCATCTTCATCTGCTATTTGGTCTTCTCATCGACTTTTACTGGGCCACTAAATATTCCAGGTGAAAATAATAGATTTATCAAATCAATATCTGCTCACTCTGAGCTTTGATGAATGGGTTCCTCGATTTGAATAAAATATTTTTTACTAAATAGTAACTGAGGGGTGCTTAATCAGATTGAGTACCTTTAATAGTAAGGTGTGAATTGTTGAAAAGGTTGGTGTCAGGATTTATGAAAATAGCTAATCGCTATCGC
Organism: Siphonodentalium dalli; assembly: GCA_032622095.1. NCBI lineage: Eukaryota > Metazoa > Mollusca > Scaphopoda > Gadilida > Siphonodentaliidae > Siphonodentalium > Siphonodentalium dalli. The sequence continues at coordinate 4,017,141 of CP136068.1, forward strand.
CAAGGTATGTGTTAAACATCTGCTGATCATGATCGGCCTCTCGTTTTTATTTTGTATATTTATGAATGTATCTTTCACTGGGCATCAAATATAGAACCAGCTGCCTCTTGTTATGACTTAGTATGAATAACTCAAACCCATAAGGGCATCACATCTACGGAACCATGGCGGCCTCTTGTTATTATTTAGTATGAGAATGAATGTAACTAACCTGTATGTTATATAGATATGATTTATTTATTTATTAAACTTATCGAACACATTTTCTATCTAAACATAAATATTGTCATTCCATCGAAGCCCCACAGATGATCCCATTCAATTCTGGAAAAGACCTTTTAAGAATGTAAATAGATATGTTGCTGGTTATGCCCTATTTGACCTGGTGGCCCCTTTTCAACAAATCTGTATCCCAGTCACATAGGGATCATAATGCCCAGAGGTCCCCAGAGGGTGGATTTGGTGATGCTAGCCCACCGTGCGGGACAGTGTCTCTAAATTCACCTTCTGGGGACCTCATTCTGCAAATGACAGACACACTATTTCATGGCTTGATGTGAATAGTTCTTTGGGCGACACCATCTGATAAATATCCAGACTCTCTCTCGTTTCTATCAACTACATGTACGTCTGACAACACTGGACCTCAAACGGATTTGAAGAATGAAGTGGGAACCCCCATTTTGTGAAAACTCATTAAAATTCATGTGTCCAAATAAGGCAATATTTATAATTGCGATACACAAATAGATATACATGCCTGAAATCATGTAAACAAATACTAAACATGCATGTGTTTATAAGACCTAGTGGTCACTTTTCCTCAAACCAATTTCCATACAATAAAATGCATGTTTGATTCCCTATATACAGAATACAAGTTTCACCATTTGGATGCTATTTTCTATTCATTATTGGAGCTGCGCTGGTGCAGCATTAGCGATCCTATGCCAGTGCATTCTCACCAGCCTTGCATATATAAGAGAATGCACTGGCTTACACGGTCAATGTAAATAATAAGCCAATGTATTCTCTTATAGAGTGAGTCTCTCGTATATAAAAGAATGCATTGACATTCGATGGTTTTTGCAAAATTACAGAAACTCCAATCACTGGAGGGTTAAGTTAAAGAACAATGAAATGAAGATATTGGAGTAATTAGGAATGTGGAAAGTTGAAATAATACTAGATATCAACATGAAGAGATATATATCAATTTAAATCCAAGATGGCCACTGGTGGCTATTTTGTCACAAGTAAAGTTGAGCTAAAAAGTGTGAAGTGTAAAGATGACAGATAATATATGTCTTGTTTTGTCATGTGTGATTATGATTTTATTTCATAGTTCGAGTTTAATGGTTGAGAAGAACATCATTTACATCGTGTGATGTTAACAGTGTGCGTATGGAACACATGTAATTATAACAGTGGGATTGTACTCCAAGCCTAGGTAACCCTTCGAGTTTAATTGTTGAGAAGAACATCATATACATCGTGTGATGTTAACAGTGTGCGTATGGAACACATGTAATTGTAACAGTGGGATTGTACTCCAAGCCTAGGTAACCCTTCGAGTTTAATGGTTGAGAAGAACATCATTTACATCGTGTGATGTTAACAGTGTGCGTATGGAACACATGTAATTGTAACAGTGGGATTGTACTCCAAGCCTAGGTAACCATTCGAGTTATCGTGTGATGTTAACAGTGTGCGTATGGAACACATGTAATTGTAACAGTGGGATTGTACTCCAAGCCTAGGTAACCCTTCGAGTTTAATGGTTGAGAAGAACATCATTTACATCGTGTGATGTTAACAGTGTGCGCATGTAACACATGTAATTGTAACAGTGGGATTGTACTCCAAGCCTATGTAACCCTTCGAGTTTAATGATTGAGAACATCATATACATTGTGTGATGTTAACAGTGTACGTATGGAACACATGTAATTGTAACAGTGGGATTGTACTCCAAGCCTAGGTAACCCTTCGAGTTTAATGGTTGAGAACATCATATACATCGTGTGATGTTAACAGTGTGCGCATGGAACACATGTAATTGTAACAGTGGGATTGTACTCCAAGCCTAGGTAACCCTTCAAGTTTAATGGTTGAGAAGAACATCATTTACATCGTGTAATGTTAACAGTGTGCGTATGCAACACATGTAATTGTAACAGTGGGATTGTACTCCAAGCCTCGATAACCCTTCGAGTTTAATGGATGATAAGAACATCATATACATCGTGTGATGTTAACAGTGTGCGTATGTAACACATGTAATTGTAACAGTGGGATTGTACTCCAAGCCTAGGTAACCCTTCGAGTTTAATGGATGATAAGAACATCATATACATCGTGTGATGTCAACAGTGTGCGTATGTAACACATGTAATTGTAACAGTGGGATTGTACTCCAAGCCTAGGTAACCCTTCGAGTTTAATGGTTGAGAAGAACATCATCTACATCGTGTGATGTTAACAGTGTGCGTATGGAACACATGTAATTGTAACAGTGGGATTGTACTCCAAGCCTAGGTAACCCTTCGAGTTTAATGGTTGAGAAGAACATCATTTACATGGTGTGATGTTAACAGTGTGCGTATGGAACACATGTAATTGTAACAGTGGGATTGTACTCCAAGCCTAGGTAACCCTTCGAGTTTAATGGTTGAGAAGAACATCATTTACATCGTGTGATGTTAACAGTGTGCGTATGTAACACATGTAATTGTAACAGTGGGATTGTACTCCAAGCCTAGGTAACCCTTCGAGTTTAATGTTTGAGAAGAACATCATTTACATCGTGTGATGTTAACAGTGTGCGTATGGAACACATGTAATTATAACAGTGGGATTGTACTCCAAGCCTAGGTAACCCTTCGAGTTTAATGGTTGAGAAGAACATCATTTACATCGCGTGATGTTAACAGTGTGCGTATGGAACACATGTAATTGTAACAGTGGGAGTGTACTCCAAGCCTAGGTAACCCTTCGAGTTTAATGGTTGAGAAGAACATCATTTACATCGTGTGATGTTAACAGTGTGCGTATGGAACACATGTAATTGTAACAGTGGGATTGTACTCCGAGCCTAGGTAACCCTTCGAGTTTAATGGTTGAGAACATCATATACATTGTGTGATGTTAACAGTGTGCGTATGGAACACATGTAATTGTAACAGTGGGATTGTACTCCAAGCCTAGGTAACCCTTCCATGACTCGAGCTTCTTTAAAAACCCTGATCCAATACATTGGTTTAATAATATTTACCTTCACATTGGGAGCAAGTTTCATTGGAGAGTTGACTCCGGTTTCAAATAATTTATTCCATGGATATCATCAGACAAAGTTAATTAGAATGTAAAACCGAAAAAAAAAATTAAATAAAATGATTGAACACTCAGTGAACATCCATACCAAATTTCATTGAGATTCGTCAACTGGTGGTGGAGATATCTGCTTAGACGGACAAAAAAAAACATTTCCAGATAAATATAAATAACTCTAGAACAGAAATCTGGAAAAAACGATTGAACCATTGAATATCCTCATAGTAGAGAACATCTACCAAATTTCATTCAGATCCGACAACTGGTGTTTGAGATATCTGGATAGCTGGAAAAATAGAGTGATAGATGTCCGGACGGACGGATGGATGGACGAGGTCAATCCAGTATACCCCCCATTCTCTTCGAGAGTTTAGTTATAATTATTCTTATTCTCTCAAATTTCACCAAAGGCACTTCTCGACTCAAAATTGTTATTTTATTATCAAGAATATAAATGAAAATTAAAATAGATCTAGTACAAAACAAGAGATGCACTGTCGCCCAGTGCATACTCCATTGTGCCATACCACCTAGTGTGGACATATATATAACCTATGACTGATATACTCAGACAGATGGACCCAAAAATCATCATTTTCATATAAACAAAGATGAAAAACCTAAAAAAAAAACCAATTCAACATGACGTGAACATCCATATAAAATTTTCATTGAGAAACGAGCATTACTTTTCAAATTATGGCCTGAACAGACATCGGGCAGACCTAAAAGCCAACATTTCCTGATAAACAAAGATGAACTGTAAAATCCGAAAAAATGATTGAATCCTCCAAATTTCATTGAGATCCGAGTACTACTGTTCAAGTTATGACATGAACAGACATTGGATGGACAGACGCACACACAGATAAATGGATGTACAGGTGCAAAACAGCATCCCCCCTTTTAATTTAACAAGGGGGTATAATAATAACCATGGAAACAGACACCTTCAACATGATTCTTCAGGATGGGACTAAAAACCTCAACCTTTTGATAGAAGAATATAAATTTATTTTAAAAATAATACATGAATAATCAACAAAAATCAACAAAGACACTAAAACATATTAAATCTATGGAAGGCGTTTGAGGTCGGTTCAGATGGAAGGCATTTGAGGTCAGAACAGCTATGGCGTTTGAGGTCGGTACAGCTATGCTCAGCCTTTAGGGTTTTTTTAACTTATTATCTTTCCCACCAATGAATATAAATCATCCTGCTCTTGTATTAAATGTGTTTCTGTCTGTTGTCTGCTTTTATTACTTGAACACACCTCCAAATGAATAATAGACTATTCCAATGTAACTTTTACAATTGAATGGGAGAATCCATTCAGTATAGAAAGGGTTAAATAAATTTGGTGCAATATTAACCTTTCCATGGCTGGAGTTACCTCCCTTATTAACCTTGGCTGGAGCTTCCTGAAATATTGCAAAACCCTGTGACTATGCATCCTCTTATATATTTGAGTCTCCAATACTGAGCTTTGCACACATAAGAGAATAGATTGGCCTAACAATATTTAGCTCAACCTTGAAAGCCAGTGTATTATCTTATACATGAGAGGCTCCCTATGGACGACTGAGATGCATTGTACATAATAGAATGCACTGGCACAGGATCTTTAATGATGCTCCAGCGCAGCTCCCACCATCAAAGTGTTAAAGAATAGTTTTAATTGCATTTTTCTCCATAAAACACTGAGATACGGTATACTGTACACACTGAGATACGGTATACTGTACACACTGAGATACGGTATACTGTACACACTGAGATACGGTATACCATACACACTGAGATACTGTATACCATACACACTGAGATACAGTATACCATACACACTGAGATACGGTATACCATACACACTGAGATACGGTATACCATACACACTGAGATACTGTATACCATACACACTGAGATACGGTATACCATACACACTGAGATATGGTATACCGTACACACTGAGATACCGTATACCATATACACTGATATACGGTATACTGTACACACTGAGATACTGCATACCGTCACCGTTCGGCTTTTTCTTGCATGACAAAAACTCTTTTTCCAGCACAAAAATATCACAACTTGGAGTCGGATGTCAACCATGTGAACTCCTGAAAGTAGACAATTTATTGATGACTGTTAGAATATAGGATAGGAATATCGGTATGTAGGGTTCACACTGTTATTGGCCAATGGCCAAGGCCAATTTATTTTCGAAAATGGACAAATTTGTTTTACCCCAAAATCGGAAATCTAATTCAAAATACCAAATTGATTTTGTAACGGGAGCGACTCGAGAATAAAATTTATAGTATGATCATCTGCCAATTGATTAGGTGATACAGCTTAATGGATAACTAAAGGCACTCATGGCAGGGAGCTACCAAACAATGTAATAAAACATTAATGAGGATTAACACTAATGAATCTTTTGTCTGTTATAAGACTGAATGGTAAATGTTGGGTAGTGGTATATTGTCAAGTAACAATGGAAAGTAAATCTAGACATGGTATTTGAAGGCCAAAAAAAATCAGAATTTGCCAAAAATTTGGCCAAAATATTTTTCGACCCAGTGTGTACTGTCCGTAGGCATGTGATGTATGGGTGTGGTGGGAATGTCTTCAGATACCTGATAATACAATGTATTTTTAAGCTTCCTCTGTCAAATGGTATATAATATGGCATTATTTTATATAATGTGATCTGGGTGTTCGAAAATTTAGTGGGCCTTTAATTATTAAGGATATGAACAGGTCCATTGGAATATAGCATGTGAGTACACTCAGTACAGTTATTTATGACGGGCAGTTTTATATCATTATGACCTAAAACAGACTCAAAACAGCATCTATGCATAGTCGGATATATAGACCCCTGATGATAATTATTGTGGATATATAGAGTCCCTGATGATAATTATTGTGGATATATAGACCCCTAATGATAATTATTTAACAGGCACGTCTCCCCACAATGAGATTTATAATCTGCATTGTTCTATCTTGTCCATCAAGATTGAAATTGTGAGGTTTTCGCCCAGTACAGCATGTTTTAAAAGTGGTGTTTTTTGATCGATGAGGAGATATCTTGTCGACGGTGTATGGATCGCGTCTTTCGGGTGACGAGATATCTCACTGAATGTGTTAATAAGCAGTTTATCATAATGTGTTAATTAATTTTCCTTAATAACCATTCCTCAATCATGTATAATGCCATTCTTAAATGTATTGAACCACGAGACACACGCGTACAGTACATGAGACCATACTATTACCTATTAGCTCACAAGCTAGCAGCACTATGAATAGTCGCAACAGAAAAATTACTAAGAATCTCAATTTTTTATCAAAAAGGTCATTGATATATTCCAGAACTCTTGAGGCTACATTTTCAGACAAATAAGTAATGTACACATGTACACAAAACTCTATAAACAATGACCCCAACACCAATATAATAGTTTATGCCTAAAGCTGCACTCTATTGTAGCACCATATACATGGAAGCTCAAAATCACTAATCACACATGTCCAATGTCGAACTGCACATCCCCTTAATTATACACTGTACCATTTGAATTTGTAACTACAGCCCTTAAGATTCTATGAGAATCACTAATCACACATGTCCAATGTCGAACTGCACATCCCCTTAATTATACACTGTACCATTTGAATTTGTAACTACAGCCCTTAAGATTCTATGAGAATCACTAATCACACATGTCCAATGTCGAACTGCACATCCCCTTAATTATACACTGTACCATTTGAATTTGTAACTACAGCCCTTAAGATTCTATGAGAATCACTAATCACACATGTCCAATGTCGAACTGCACATCCCCTTAATTATACACTGTACCATTTGAATGTGTAACTACAGCCCTTAAGATTCTATGAGAATCACTAATCACACATGTCCAATGTCGAACTGCACATCCCCTTAATTATACACTGTACCATTTGAATTTGTAACTACAGCCCTTAAGATTCATGAGAATCACTAATCACACATGTCCAATGTCGAACTGCACATCCCCTTAATTATACACTGTACCATTTGAATTTGTAACTACAGCCCTTAAGATTCTATGAGAATCACTAATCACACATGTCCAATGTCGAACTGCACATCCCCTTAATTATACACTGTACCATTTGAATTTGTAACTACAGCCCTTAAGATTCTATGAGAATCACTAATCACACATGTCCAATGTCGAACTGCACATCCCCTTAATTATACACTGTACCATTTGAATGTGTAACTACAGCCCTTAAGATTCTATGAGAATCACTAATCACACATGTCCAATGTCGAACTGCACATCCCCTTAATTATACACTGTACCATTTGAATTTGTAACTACAGCCCTTAAGATTCTATGAGAATCACTAATCACACATGTCCAATGTCGAACTGCACATCCCCTTAATTATACACTGTACCATTTGAATGTGTAACTACAGCCCTTAAGATTCTATGAGAATCACTAATCACACATGTCCAATGTCGAACTGCACATCCCCTTAATTATACACTGTACCATTTGAATTTGTAACTACAGCCCTTAAGATTCTATGAGAATCACTAATCACACATGTCCAATGTCGAACTGCACATCCCCTTAATTATACACTGTACCATTTGAATGTGTAACTACAGCCCTTAAGATTCTATGAGAATCACTAATCACACATGTCCAATGTCGCACAGCACAGCCTTTAATTATACACTGTACCATTTGAATTTGCAACTACAGGCCGTAAGATTCGACTAGACTCACTGAATAGATTCTCGTAATGATTCTTGCGAAACTTTTCAATTTTCAGTGCTTTATGACTAACTTGATTCGCACATAATTAAATGTATTTTGAGTCCTGATCGAACTATCTTACGCTCTGTAATATCTTCATTTGATGATCAGAGAAATAAATTGAATGGAATTGAAATGGAAAGATTTGGCACATCATCGCCACTTTACCAAAATGTCCATGTGTGGTTCCATACAGGAGTGTTATAACACCCTTTCATGATGGGAGTTGCCATGGTGCAGCATTAAAGACCCTGTGCCAGTGCATTAATGAGCCTCGCAAACAGGAAGATGCAGCAGAGGGCACATGCTTGGAATTTAATTACTACTAACCCTTTAATGGAGCCTGGATCCGTGTGAGGCTCCACACGGGAGTGTTATATAACCCTTTCATGACAGCTGCTTTATGGAGCCCCAGACAGAGAAATCAATGTACTGATGACTGTCGTCTGCTTGGATCCGTGTGAGGCTCCATACGGGAGTGTATATAACCCTTTCATGACAGGAGCTTTATGGAGCCCCAGACAGAGGGAACAATGCACTGATGGTGTCGTCTGCTTAGGTCCGTGTGAGGCTCCATACAGGAGTGTTATATAACCCTTTCATGATGGGAGCTACCACGGTGCAGCATTAAAGACCCTGAGCCAGTGAATTCCCTCATATACAGTAATGCCCTAATTAATCGACTCTCTCTCGCCGAGAGCTTTCTGATGAATGGCAACAAGCCATATTTCCGACTAAATCCTGAAAAGTTACCCATAATTCTGCTGTGGTTAGAGAGTCGATTAATTAGGGCATTACTGTATGTGAGTCTCCCGTAAGGAGCGTCGCATACATAAGAGAATGTACTGGCTTACAAGGTTGAGGTAAATATTGTTAGACCAATGCATTCTATTATATATGAATGGCGCCCTCTGGGAGACTCGTATATATTAGACAATGCATTAACACAGGGTTTTCGCAAAATTTCAGGATGCTCCAGTCATAGAAGGGTTAACAATATCTTTTCACAGTAATAAATCGGAATTTCTGTTAGGAGAAATTAGCTTGCACAAACAGCCTTAATTTTTTATGTTGATTGTTCATCCAGGTATATGACATCTATATTCGCCAGATTTATGAATTTCGCTGTGAATTTATCTTCATTTGAAGGCCCACTTAATTTTCGAACCCCCAGATTACTTTATACAATATATATGCCATATTATATACCATTTGAAAGAGAAAGCTCCAAAACATTGTATTGTCAACTTGTCCGGTGTAATAAACTGTGGACATGTTGTTTTTGTCCTCTAGATTGCAGTAAAAAGAGGTGTTAGTTTCAATGCAGGATAAATAACTCTATATATTAAAGATAGAGTTCTTCCTTTGAATTCTGTTGCATTCTGGGAGCCATGGGGGGGGAGTCATTCTATGATTTCAGCAGTTTTCTATTTCTCAGTGGGCATCTTCTGAGACACAGATATTTCAAATAGTGATCAATTATAGTATTTTAATCATATTTCATGGCATAGATTGTTATTAAAACTGTATATCAAGTCACTATAAAATAAATAATCAGCGACTCGAAAATTATGATATAAATGTATGCATGAATACGAAATGTAAGTACATATGATATTTGCATACAGCTTATGGGTCGATTTAATTAGATAGAAAGATACCTATAAATTATAGGACTACATACCTGAGGTTTGCGTACAGCATATGGGTCGATTGTTATATTGATCAGAGAGACGTGTTCTGTATCACTGAGCGCTTTCTGTAAATGCCGCCTGATTTCATTTGTCGTCTCAGCATAATATCCAATACCGCCGAATGCCGACATAATTTTGTCATACCGAGCATCTGGCAACAAACTGGATGGTAGGAGGCTAAAAATACAGAATATATACATTGTATCTCTAAAGATTAATGCGATGCAAGGCATTCATAATAAGTATACAATGTTCTTGGAATTTCGCCATTTAACTCACAGATAACAATTGGTATGAAGATTTTATACATCGGTTTATCACCTAAAATCATGTGTGCTTCTTGATGTGTCTAAGTTTTACTTTTACGGTAATTGTCAGAATTGTTATGCAAACTGATCTGTTCTTCTTGTTGATAACGGTTTCATAAGCTTTGTATTATTTTTCAGCATTACCATCGAAAAAGACTTCCATTTCTTTAAATTTACACCTGGAGACTCAATAAAAGCATTTTGCAACATCTGTGTCTATGTTATTATAACCACATTATTGAGCAAACCCTTGATCACCAGCAGATAATACGTAAGTATGAATTTTAGAAGACTAGAAATATGAAATATACAGATTGCATATTTAAATGATTAAATTTACACGCATGAGACAGATAGGATCCTGCAAATCTCAGATTATGGGAGGAGGCAAATATTGAACGAATCAGCGTTGCGGTTTTGAATCGAATCTCAAATCCCAATACCATATACGCTTGTGTCTATTGATTTTGTGGAATATTTCAACCTTGCATGATCCTTATTTGTGTCTGTACGTTTATTTTAATTACTCCCTCCTGAGAAAACAAGATTAACCCTTTCATTACCCATAGAGCGCCCCACATAGACTGCAGCAGAAGACACATGTAGTGCATGTGTCCATCTGTGTGAGGCTCCCTTTTGGTAAACATTAAACTTTATATATCACCTCAGTTATTAACCCATAGAGAGCCCCACATAGACTGCAGCAGAAGACACCTGTAGTGCATGCTTCCATCTATGTGAGGCTCCCTGTGGGGTAAACATTAAACTTTATATATCACCTCAGTTATTAACCCATAGAGAGCCCCACATAGACTGCAACAGAAGACACCTGTAGTGCATGCTTCCATCTATGTGAGGCTCCCTGTGGGGTAAACATTAAACTTTATATATCACCTCAGTTATTAACCCATAGAGAGCCCCACATAGACTGCAGCAGAAGACACCTGTAGTGCATGCTTCCATCTATGTGAGGCTCCCTGTGGGTAAACATTAAACTTTATATATCACCTCGTTTGTTATCCCTTTAATGGTGGGAGATGCGCTGGTGCAGCATTAAAGATATTGTGTCAATGCATTCTCTTACAGTAATGCTCTAAGTAAACGACTCCTTAACCACAGCACAATTATGGGTAACTTTTCAGGATTTAGTCGGAAATATGGCTTGTTTCATTGTAAGGAGAGGCCGATCACGATCGGCAGATGTTTAATCCATCCCTTGGGATAGTAAATTTCTATGATCAAAATCATAATGTAGAGTTTTGAGTTATTGCATTATGCGTAAACTGTCGATGGACAGACGGACGTATGGACATACGGTCAGACAGACGGTTGGACATACGGTCAGACAGACAGACAGACTCCCGTCATGGAAGGGTTAAGCTATCAGATTCAGATCTGATATCCACTTTGCCGTAATGGCATAAAACTCATATACAATGCATACCTTTATAACTAAATGGGGACGGAGTATTTAGCAGTCAATGTATACCTTTATAACTAAATGTGGGAAGAGTATTTAGCAGTCAATGTATACCTTTATAACTAAATGTGGGAAGAGTATTTAGCAGTCAATGTATACCTATATAACTAAATGTGGGAAGGGGGTATTTAGCAGTCAATGTATACCTTTATAATTAAATAGGGGAAGAGTATTTAACAGTCGATGCACGTCTTTATAACTAAATGGGGGGTATTTAGTAGTCAATGGGTCAGCTCACCTAACAGCGGGCTTGTCCTCTTCTGCGTGCACTTGATTCCATGTTTCTCTGTCTGTCCCCGTGAATATCCCGTTATTATTAAGCACGATTATGATCACTGGAAGCTTGTATCTGAAAATATAGTATTGAAGATAACTTTTCCATGAGGTTTTTGATTTTGTGAAAAACACGACTAAATGTGCTTTTACATTATGAGAAATGTACGGCACATCGGTGAATTATAAAACACAAAGAACTTTCAGGTGCATAACACAAGTCTAGTCTAGAGGTGGATTATCTCTTCCGCAACATGATCTATATACCTAGTTTCCTGGGTGTGAAATAATAAATACGAATCAAAGACTCCTGTCCGGAAACGCGTCTATCAATTAATATTGATTTTATTTGGAATTTGTTTCATATAAAATAATAATGGTCCCTGATATTCATGACAGTCATTTTATTTGCGTTTTTTTTAGTTATTTTCAGTTATTTTAAAGGTGGATTATCTCTTTGTAAACATGTATTATATAGTTACCGGGGTATAAAATATTAGATTTGAATCGAAGATTCCTGTCCGGAAATGCTTCTATCGATTAATATTAATTTTATTTCGAATATTTTCTGGTCTAAAAAGGTGTGTTTGTTCAGCTAACGAACAAAAGTGGTTACTGTTAACAGAGACCAGAAATTATTTTGTGCAATTTTGTCACAAATAAACGTTAATTATACTCATTATCGCTTATATCTGTGGAACAAAACAATACAAACAACCAATCTGTGACATTTTACATTCGTTGCGTAGCCGTAGGAACAGCCCAGTGCTCTATATCGCAATACGGTCTCATCCGAATGGTCGGTTCTAAAAATAGTAACATAAACGGGCCCGATTTAATATTCGAAATAAAATCAATATTTATTGATAGAAGCTTTTCCGGACAGAGGTCTTCAGTTCATATCTATTATTTTATACCCACGCAACTATTTAAAATTTGTTATTTAAAGAGATAATCCATCTTTAACCAATAAAAATAAGCGTATGCTACACTCTAGGTCTTATCTAATTGATTTGCACTTAATATTACAATATGTACACTCAATCGGAGACATTTTGGGACTCGCATTCATTTGGAGCACCGCGCTGGCCTCTATCTAAAAGTTCTATATATAGAACAAATAAGTGTCACATTAATTGAATAAAAAAAAAATCCCCAGCAGGGATTTCCGACTCAAACGTATTATTTCATGGCCAGGAAACTATCTAAAATGTATTATTTATAGAGATAATCCATCGTTAAGAAATTACGACATAATACAGAGCAATCAATTACAGACTATTGGTGCGACTCTGGTTAGCGTTTTGACAGTATGATGGACCTGACACAGAAATAGGTCAAGATCAAGGTAAGTCATCAGACTATGATGTGTCACTTCGGCAAACTTTGTATACCATGCATCAAGATCAAAGGTCGAGAAGTTTAATGTATAATGTGCGCACATGTGTTTTGTAACAGCTTAAAAGTGTATCATAGATTTCAGCCTATAACTCGCAAATTTTTGACCCAGTATTTCCCCTCAAAATGTGAATGTGACTTATACATCGGGAAGTCAATAAGGAGGTAGGGGGCTGAATTCTGGGCTACAACCATGAACACAGGTGGGTTTTGGCAGTTACCGCAACAAAGAGTGCATGACCTTTCACCTCAAAACAAGGTCTGTATGAATGAAAAGACAAATTAAAGTCAAACTCAGTCTGAGGAAGGGCTTCTGATTTGTTACCACATTGTATTTACAGTAAACACAACACTAAGAAATCATAATGCAGTATGTAAGGGTGCCATATAAATAACTACAGAATGGAAAATACCTGCAAAGGGTCTCAATTTCCATGCCAGCGAATCCAAAAGCACTGTCGCCTTGTACGCAAACAACTCGCTTCTTAGGGTCATGGTCCCGACACCATACAGCACACGCCATGGCAAACCCCAAACCCACGCCCATCGTACCAAACGTGCCTGCGTCTAGTCTGAAATGAGAAAGTCACACAATCAAATATCAAACCAACTCTGTCTAAAAGAGGATGCAAGAGGAATAACTCTATAGTCGTGACCAGAGCCTAACTGTTTTCAAATGAAACATGTTCAGGGTTGGCACTGGACCAAAATGTTCTCTTGCCAATTTGTTTGTATTTGTCAAATTTAATTGAGGGTATAATAGGCGAAATTGAATGAAATTCTCGAATATTCTTATTGCGCTTAAGCACGATAAGGAATACATTATTGTGCAAATATTTGCCAAATTTAATTGAGGGTATAATTGGCGAAATTGAATGAAATTCTCGAATATTCTTATTGTGCTTAAGCACGATAAGGGATTCCTAACGCAATTACATCCTTATTGCGCTTAAGCGCGCAATTAATATCTCCCTCATGAGATCACCCCTCTGCAAATAATAGAATTAAAGTAATTTTTAAAGCAACTCATCCTGTTCAGGCTCTTATTAAAGTTATCAGCATTTCATTTATCTGAAACAGAGTCTGTGCCATAACGTGGTAAGGCAGTGATCTTCAACCATTGTTATGTAAACCATTTCATGATGGCGGCTGCGCTGGTGCAGCATTAATGTCATGGTAAATATTGTTATGCCAATGTTTTCTCTTATATATGTGAGGCTCCCTATGGGAAACTCGCATGTATAACAAAATGCATTGGCACAGGTTTTCACAAAATTTCAGGAAGCATCCAGTCATGAAAGTGTTAATTATTTCAATGGGTTCGTAGGTTACCTATAAAACAGTCAAGCCTGGATATAGGATCTGCACCCATAGAGAGCCCCACATACACTGGAGCAGACAACACTCCGTTGTGCATGCTTCCCTCTGTGTGAGGCTCCCTGTGGGTTAATTACCTATAAAACAGTCATGAGTAGAATATAGGATATATATACCTGGATATAGGATCTGCACCCATAGAGAGCCCCACATACACTGGAGCAGACGGCACTCCATTGTGCATGCTTCCCTCTGTGTGAGGCTCCCTGTGGGTTACCTATAAAACAGTCATGAGTAGGATATAGGATATATATGCCTGGATATAGGATCTGCAATTTGTAAAATGAGCTAGCCCACTCTACCTGAACAGTCAAACAGGTAAAGAACAGACCGTTCAAATTAGATCGGAATCATTCAGTAGTGACTTGAATGGGAGAATCCATTAACCCTTTCTATAATAAATGGATTTTCCCAGTCATTTAAAAATTGTACACTGGATTGGTTCAGTATTCATTTGGAGGGATTTTAAAGTGATGAAAGCAGACAACAGATAAAAAAAAGTGCAGACGGAGCTCTAGTTATTGAGGTGAATGTTTGGATAATAAGTTAAACATGATCATTTGTTAAATTATTATCTGAATTCCTAAGGGATAACTACTCATCAATGAATCTTTAATATAGAAAGGGTTAAACTTATTATTTGAACATTTCCTATGGGATAACTACTCATCAATGATGCTTTAGTGTAGACAGGGTTAAACTTATTATCTGAACATATTCTATGAGATAACTACTCATCAATGATGCTTTGGTATAGAAAGGGTTAAACTTATTATCTGAACATTTCCTATGGGATAACTACTCATCGATGATTCTTTAGTATAGACAGGGTTAATAAGATAACTGCTCGTCAATGATTCTTTAGTATAGAAAGGGTTAATAAGATAACTGCTCATCAATGATGCTTTAGTATAGAAAGGGTTAATAAGATAACTGCTCGTCAATGATGCTTTAGTATAGAAAGGGTTAATAAGATAACTACTCGTCGATGATTCATTAGTGTAGAAAGGGTTAATAAGATAACTACTCATCAATGATGCTTTGGTATAGAAAGGGTTAAACTTATTATCTGAACATTTCCTTTGGGATAACTTCTCATCAATGATGCTTTAGTATAGAAAGGGTTAGATAACTACTCATCAATGATGCTTTAGTATAGAAAGGGTTAATAAGATAACTACTCGTCAATGATTCTTTAGTATAGAAAGGGTTAATAAGATAACCACTCGTCGATGATTCTTTAGTGATTGGTTCTGACTCACCGATGTCTAGGTTCGTAGTTCTGCAGTATCGTCCTGCCGATGTCCATCGTGTTAGAACCTTCATTGATGATAAAGCAATCTCTCGGTAGATTGGTCTGTATCTGTAACATATTTGGGATTCTATTATATCACATAATTAACCCATAAATCCAGCCACATATGTTTTAGTAAGACATATGTGTATTATCGGCATGCCGCAGTGATGTAAGAGTTTAGCACAATTACATGTATGTTGACGTCAATGTCCACGGAACTTTATTATTATGTTAATTAGAATATAACTAGAGGTGTGACTGTCCCAATGGGACTACGGATACCCCCCTGTTTTTAAAATACTAAGATGTTTCACATCTCAGTAAACATTTAGTTAAAATAATAAAATAACAGTTCCCATTGCAGGTGTACAACCATAACCCTGATCTTAAACCTATTGACCGAAAAATGTAGGAATAAAAGCTTGGACAAAATTATGTATGTTGCGAAAAAAATTCTAAGTCGAAAAAGGGGAATAACTCCATCAAAAAATGTCGGACAGACGTCATAATCGCAGGTGCACAAGTTCCCATGGTACTAAATATCTGTGCCACGTTTAAAAAAAATTGACCTAAAAATGTAGGAATAAAATTTCTAAGTCGAAAAAGGGGGGATAACTCCACGAAAAAAAGTCCGACAATCGCAGGTGCATAGGTTCCCATGGTGGTTGATGTCTGTGCCAAGTTTCACGACAATTGATCAAAAAACGACTGAGAAAAACTCCGGATTTGTGTCCACGGACGGATGACAGACGACGGATGGACGGACAAGCTGACTCCAGTATACACCCCTAACTTCGTTGCGGGGGGTATAATTATGGTATATGATTTGTGTTGGGTTATTTAGGATTGACTGAGATAAACATGGGTGATGAGGGTGGATGAACAATTTTGTCAACATGAAAAGACACATTTAAGATGGAACTATATATTTTCTTGAAGGTGTCTTTACTTCCTCTTTGGTTGCGATAAGGTAATCAATATTATTTCTATTTTAACCCCAGCCGTTTCTAGATCTCTGATCGTCTTTCCTTGCTAAATTTGATTTTGTGATAAAAAGGATCTCAAATTCGTCATGCATTCTCTTTTTTCCCTATGAGAGACTCGAATATATAAGAGTATACATTGGCACAGGGTTTTCGCAAAATATCAGGAAGCTCCAATCATGAAAGAGTTAAACTACATAAAGCACTGTTCTGTAGATAAAGTAGAGGTGTGACTCGTGGCATGGTCTGTAGAGGTGTGACTTGGCACATGGTCTGTAGAGGTGTGACTTGGCACATGGTCTGCAAAAAATACAAAAATACAAAAATGCAGTGATGTAAATGATGTAAACATGAAGCTGTCTGCATTAACCAACCATGTACCATATTTCAACATAACAGAACAAACCCACAAAACAATAATTTCAAATAAAGACAAGTAAGTGTGCATGCATGTCAGTCAGCGATTGGTTGTTTGATGTTGTTTACTCATGCAAAGATTAAAATCCAAGATGGCTGCTGGTGGCCATGTTTTTTGACCGAATGACGATCAGATGAACAGTACGACCTGTAGCCCGTGCTAATGGATTGAATTTTGAAACCCAAGATGGCCACTGGCGGCCATGTTTTTTGTCCGAATGAACCCAAAATGACTCGTTCCCATCTCTATTCCAATTTCAACAGCCATGACAAATTTTATGATCATGAGACTAAAGGTACAACCTGTAGCCTGTGCTAAAGGATTTAGTCATGC
Organism: Siphonodentalium dalli; assembly: GCA_032622095.1. Lineage (NCBI taxonomy): Eukaryota > Metazoa > Mollusca > Scaphopoda > Gadilida > Siphonodentaliidae > Siphonodentalium > Siphonodentalium dalli. The sequence continues at coordinate 4,034,865 of CP136068.1, forward strand.
AAAGAGTAAAATCCAAGATGGCTGCTGGTGGCCATGTTTTTTGACCGAATGACCCCAAAATGACTCGTTCCCATCTATATTCCAATTTCAACAGCCATGACAAATTTTATGATGATCAGACTAAAGGTACGACCTGTAGCCTGTGCTAAAGGATTTAGTCATACAAAGAGTAAAATCCAAGATGGCTGCTGGTGGCAATGTTTTTTGACCGAATGACCCCAAAATGACTCGTTCCCATCTACATGTCAATATTAACATCCATGACAAATTTCATGATGATCAGACGAACAGTACGACCTGTAGCCCGTGCTAATGATTTCAATTTTGAAATCAAAGATGGCTGCTGGTGGCCATGTTTTTCGGCCGAATGACCCCAAAATGACTCGTTCCCATCTACATGTCATTGTTAACATCCATGACAAATTTTATGATGATCAGAATAAAGGTACGACCTGAAGCCTTTAGTCATACAAAGAGTAAAATCCAAGATGGCTGCTGGCGGCCATGTTTTTTGGCCGAATGACCCCAAAATTACTCATTCCCATCTACATGTCAAAATTAACATCCATGACAAATTTCATGATGATCAGGCGAACAGTACGACCTGTGGCCCGTGCTAATGGATTAAATTTTGAAATCAAAGATGGCCACTGGCGGCCATGTTTTTCATCCGAATGACCCCAAAATGACTCGTTCCCATCTACATTCCAATTTCAACAGTCATGAAAAATTTCATGATGATCAGACTCAAGGTACGACCTGTAGTCCGTGCTAAAGGATTTAGTCATACAAAGAGTAAAATCCAAGATGGCTGCTGGTGGCCATGTTTTTTGGTCGAATGACCCCAAAATCACTCGTTCCCATCTACATGTCAATATTAACATCCATGACAAATTTCATGACAATAAGACGAACAGTACGGCCTGTAGCCCGTGCTAATGGATTGAATTTTGACTCGTTCCCATCTACATGTCAATGTCAACATCCATGACAAATTTCATAATAATCGGACCAAAGGTACGAACTGTAGCCCGTGCTAAAGGAAATTGTTGACGAATCACGCACACACACACACACGCACACACGCACACACGCACGACGGATACCAAGCCATGGCAATAGCTCAAACTTTACAAACTAAAGTTGAGCTAAAAATGACTCGTTCCCATCTACATGTCATTGTTAACATCCATGACTAATTTTATGATGATCGGACTAAAGGTACGACCTGTAGCCCGTGCTAAAGGATTTAGTCATACAAAGAGTAAAATCCAAGATGGCTGCTGGCGGTCATGTTTTTGGGCCAAATGACCCCAAAATGACTCGTTCCCATCTACATGTCAATATTAACATCCATGACAAATTTCATGACGATCAGACAAACAGTACGACCTGTAGCCCATGCTAATGGATTGAATTTTTAAAAGCAAGATGGCCACTGGCGGCCATGTTTTTTGTCCGAATGACTCCAAAATGACTCGTTCCCATCTGCATTCCAATTTCAACAGCCATGACAAATTTTATGATGATCGGACCAAAGGTACGACCTGTAGCCCGTGCTAAAGGATTTAGTCATGCAAAGAGTAAAATCCAAGACGGCTGCTGGCGGCCATGTTTTTTGGCCGAATGACCCCAAAATGACTCGTTCCCATCTACATGTCATTATTAACATTCATGACAAATTTTATGATGATCAGACTAAAAGTACGATCTGTAGCCCGTGCTAAAGAATTTAGTCATACAAAGAGTAAAATCCAAGATGGCTGCTGGCGGTCATGTTTTTGGGCCAAATGACCCCAAAATGACTCGTTCCCATCTACATGTCAATATTAACATCCATGTCAAATTTCATGATGATCAGACGAACAATGCGACCTGTGGCCCGTGCTAATGGATTGAATTTTTAAATGCAAGATGGCCACTGGCGGCCATGTTTTTTGTCCGAATGACTCCAAAATGACTCGTTCCCATCTACATTCCAATTTGAACAGCCATGACAAATTTTATGATTATCAGACTAAAGGTACGACCTGTAGCCCGTGCTAAAGGATTTAGTCATACAAAGAGTAAAATCCAAGATGGCTGCTGGCGGCCATGTTTTTTGCCCGAATAACCCAAAAATGACTCGTTCCCATCTACATGTCATTGTTAACATCCATGACTAATTTTATGATGCTCTGACCAAAGGTACGACCTGTAGCCCGTGCTAAAGGATTTAGTCATGCAAAGAGTAAAATCGAAGATGGCTGCTGGCGGCCATGTTTTTTGGCCGAATGACCCCAAAATTACTCGTTCCCATCTACATGTCAATATATATATATATCTTTATTTCCTCCTCGTGGGAGATCATTGATACATATACAATTAAATTACACAAAGACAAATAAAACAACGGAAAAAGATATACACACATAGGACATAACGCCATATATAATTTATTTACAATGAGATAATAAGAATATATTATAGATTCAATGCAAGTAGAACATTGGCACGGTCATAATCTATTACATACACATCATTCATGCATGCACCAAGTGAGCTTATACGAACCTATAATGCATTATCTACATGTACATAGACATAAAATGTTTTTAATGTAAATGTATTCCAAGCATTATCGGGTAAATGTATCGCGCAGAAAACAAGCTCAATTGTCAGCGACCATTTTGCCAAGAGTGTGTGGCAATAACGAATAATGCCCACCCGAGCATAGCTGTTACATGTATGTATATTTCCTTTACTTATATATTGAAATATGTCAACCTTTACTGATCTGCTGGAGCTGATGTTTCTTAATTCGTCGCATTCTCAGATAAAGTTATTAGGTCAACGTAGCGTTTCCATAGATCAGCAGACTTTTTAACAAAAAAATTAATTGGGTCCTCTGTATATTCAAGTGGAATCGTCATGAAATCTGATAGTCCAGAAAGAAAAATTCGAGTTTTAGTTTCTGGACTCAGTTTGTCAAACTTTAGGTAGAATTCTATATCAAATATGTTCAAAATGTCGAATTCTACAAGGTTCCTCTCCGACGTTATTGACGTACATTCGCATATGGTATGTTGAACAACGTCGCTGTGTTCGTGGCTGCAGAGAGGACATACCTGTTTCTCACCAGGTAATATAGCCATAAGGCGGGCAACAAGCGTGTACGATGATTTATATTTTGGGAAGCATCGACATTTTCCCCAAAGGTGAGACATGGTTAATTCTGGTTGTATGGCAGCGAACCGAGCAAGTCTATTGTCGCCATTTATAATTGCTGTCCACTCTTCAGAACACCCGATTTTCCATTTGTCTTTCAATACATTTTTCCATGTGAGTTTATTCGGGAATTCGTGTAAATCAATAAAAGTGATCAGGTAGTCGACCATGTTATATTTCTGGAGTGTTGTAATAATATCAGCTATGAATGTTTTATCGCTTATCTCTGAACACCCCACGACATATTGATACAAACGGGTTAAGAAAATAGCTTTAACAGTTTTGTTTAGCGACAGATTACAAAGCGAGCCAAAGAATGAGAGTTTGCGTTTATCGATCAAAGACATGAGTGGAGGAAGACCGACTAGCCCAAGTGCTATTTCTGTCTTTGTGCGTGTCTGTAGACCCTGGAAAAATTTAACGCAAAATCGATGTGTTCTTTCCAGACGATCACGGTTATTCTGAGACAAATTCCAAAGTAATTCAGAACCGTACAATCCCCTCGGAAGTACCACAGACGAGTAGATAATCGAACAGCTCTTTGGAGTTATACCACCCGGATGAACACCAGCATTTGTGAGCATCATAAACGTACTTCTAGTTTTTTCGCAAATATTTTCAACGAAGGCACCGTTGAAATCGTATTTATCGAGTGGTATCCCCAAATGAGTTGTTCGCGTATCCTCCCTGATCTGAGATTCCCCTAGATTCCATGCGCGATTTTGACGAGTATAATTTACTTTTGTCTCATTAAAAACAATTATACAGCATTTATTTGGGTTATATCTGTACCTCCATGTATTGCTGTAAGATACGCATATTTCACAAAGTTTTTGTAAACCCTTTTTACTGAGAGACAGTAACGCCATATCGTCCGCGTGTGTAGGGCTGGTGCAATTTATGCCCAACATTTGTAGTCCATATCCTGAGCTGGCTAATTGGTTGATCAATTCATCTACGTAAATCATATAGTAAAATGGCGACAATATACTTCCTTGTCTAGCTCCCTGTAATACATTAAACCACTGAGATGAAGTATGTTGGTATCGAACTGAACATGATACATTTGTCAAAAGGTTGTATATTAATGTGAACAAATGTCCCTGCACCCCGCGTTCGTAAAGTTTATACAATAGACCATTTAACCAGACGGTGTCAAAGGCCTTCCAAACATCAAGGAAACACGAATACAAATTTGGTTTGCTTTCGGATACGTATGAAATGCATTCTCTCATCAAGTAGGAGGTCATGTTGGCACTTATTCCTTTTTGGAATCCGTGCTGCAATGGGTTAACTTCGAGTAAGTATGGTGTATATCGCTCTAATCGAGTCTGGATTATTTTTTCAAGTATTTTGTAAAGTACAGGCATCAAAGTGATGGCTCTATAACTGTCGTAATCTGTTTTTGGTTTGGAGCCTCCTTTATATAAAGTGATAATAACACCGCGCTTCATACGTTCAGGGACTGTCTGTTCTGTAATAATATCAGTAAGCAGGTCTGACACCGCCTGGATTAACACAGGGCCACCATATATAATATGTTCGTTTGCGATGAGATCCCACCCTGCAGCTTTACCGCGATTAAGATTTCGACAAACATCACCCAGTTCGCTCTCTGTTACCGGGAATATGATATTCTTGTCAATTTTACTTTCACTTGTATTGGTCACTTCTCGGTCAACAAAAGAATTAATACGGTTAAATTGTTCTGAGTCAAAGCTCGGTTGATATAACGGCGAGTACAGATTTTCGAAGTATTTCGCCCAACCTTCAGTTATTTCCGATTCCTCACGAAGAACAGTTCCATTGTGCACGAAAAATGGATTTTTGTTAGCGTGTAAATTTTTTTGTTTCGCGTTTAACATGCGGAAAAGGTAATCTTGGTCCACCTCAGCGCGTTCATCAATTTCGTTTACCACTTCTCTCATGTGGTTATGGGATGCTCTCCTATAGAGCCTACGAAAATTGCATTTGGCTTCTTTATATTCAACATAAGTTCCGAAATCGGTTTCGTTTTGTTCTCGGGGTCTTCCTGACTCTATCCATTTTCTCCGATATGCCCGCATTTGTTCATGTAATGCTTTTAACTCATCATTCCAGAAGGGTTTAAGATTACGTTTGAAACGTTTACGAGGAAGAAACGCAGCCGATGCGTTTTCAATAGCCTGTACGATTTCTGCGTATCTACATACAGCGTCAATGCGATACAAATTGGGATCTCGGTTTTTTATTTTGATAATTTCAATATCAAGATATCTCTGATACTCTTCTATGATTTCTGGGTGAGATCTCACTCGCTTCCAGTCGATCCCACCATCAGCATTTGCATCTGGCCCTCCGATGGTGGGATCATTTACGGGCAAAGAAATATTTGCGGATATTGGACGATGATTCGATACATCTATAGAGTTATCGTCCATTATCTTAATACTGAGTACAAAATGTATGAATATATCGGGTATCAATATATGGTCAATTATTGTGCCGATATTGTCGCCTCTCTGACCAAAAGGTAAACATGTAGCTTGAGGCGATATCTCATAATTGGCGGATTTCAATTCAAGGGCTTTAACAAATGAATGCTGAGTTTCGCTTATCTGATTTATCGAAATTTCCATTTAGATCACCCATTATGATGATGTTACCGTGTACTTTATATATATCGCATATATCTCTAAGTGTATTTATATATGCTATATATTCTTCAGTGGGATAATTCGTGGATGGTATGTAAACTTGAAATATATACAGATAACTCCCACCTGGTAGCTTTAATTGAATCCCGATGATGCGATCATCTGCAATGTCAAGTGGACATATACAGTGTGAAAGCCTGGTGTGCCACATCAGTGCCACTCCGCCCTTGGGTCTACCTGGCTTTATTGTATGGATGGGAACTTGTTGGCTATAATCGCAGACAGCATGATATTCATAATTTGACCCCAGCATTCCGAGAAAATCTACATTGTTTTGGTATAACCAATGTTCACTTAGACCCATAATGTCATAATGACCATTTCTCATTAATTCTGTGATATATGCACCCGATGACATAATTCCCGTACAATTCCAGGTAAGGAAATTTAATGTTATGTTCTCCATATATTTAAACTTGGTGGGATACGATAAGCTAGCACGGCATTGATTTCGTATACGGAAATTGCATATGAATACAAACAATAATAATATACATAGATTGCGCACATTAGACATCTCTAGAACAGAAGAAATGACTCAGGAATCATTACATTGAAGAATGGTATGACAGTCAACAATCAAGCATATACTGGTATAATTATTTCAGAATTCTGGTTCTTTGCGGACCCACATCCTACAAGTTGCACCAACTGGCCAGAACTTCGAACCGAGGACTATGTCGATATCATCGTCACAAATATTTATACGAGCAGAATTACCTCTTAACATTCTGATGACTGTGAATCTAATTTTATAATGAAGAAGATGTGACTTAATATCGAACACTGTTACAGAATCGTCAAAACCGGCGAGATACACTTGAGATGTTTTAACTGGGCCATCCATTCTGTTAAAGTAGAAATCACTTTTGGACTGACGGTCATAGTTCCTATGAGTTTCCTGTTTGAGTGGTGTCTGTTTGGAACTTTCATTCGGGTAATCGGGTGGAATTTCTGATTCAGCAGATATATTGTTTATGTCTCCTCGTTCACTGTTTGTGTCTTCTCGTTCACTGTGTGCTGATTGTGAAACATTATCGTCGTAACTGTAGTTCATTGCCATCTCAAGTAATGTAGCCATGTCACGTTGTGTTTTTATCATCTCACCCATTGATCTGTCGACCACTTCAACAAACTGTTGCAAGCTGTTGGTTGTCGCTGTAGTGAAACTTCTGAACTCATCTTTCATTATATTAACATTTTGTTTAATTGTTTCGTTCACTATTTTGTCGCATGCATGAGTCGGTTGAACGTTTTTCTTGTTCACTAAATCTTTCAGTGTTGCCACTTGGCCTTCCAGACTTTTCTGCTTTTTATGGAACTCACCAAGACCGCTTACAATTTCGCCAATATCAGTCTTTATTTGAGTTATGTCACCCTTTAGTTTATTTACACCCGTATATTTGTCATCTTGTATTCGCTCAATGGTTAGAGTATCTGTTTCAATTTGTTCGTCCAGTTCTTTAATTTTTTTGTTTATCGTCATTATGTCTGTTTTAGCTTTCTCCACGTCGTTTACTATTTGCAACTTTTCCTCAATTTTGCTGAATCGCGACTCCAGGCTAGCAATTGATGAATCTATCTTGGGAATGCGTTGATTGAAGTCTTTGTGAAATATTTCGTTTTCTGTTTTCATGCAAGAGATGTCGCGTTGAATTCTCACTAGTGAATTGTTTATACTGGATGTACATGTATCATCTTCATCTAGAATGGTTACGTTTCCGGCTATGGACTGTCGACCAACACTCTTGCTTCGGCTACCTTTGCTGATAACATCGATTAATGAGTCACTCTCTTCGTCTACCATAAACTTCATTATATTATATATGTCATTAGACATTCGCTTGTTTCTGTTGTTTCGGTCAACCACATAATGATCCGATCAAAGGTACGACCTGTAGCCTGTATTGCTGACGCCTTACGCACACACACAAGCACATACGGACGACGGACGACAAAGCCATGGCAATAGCTCAAACTTTACAAAGTAAAGTTGAGCTAAAAATTGAAGGAATACAATTTTTGACAAAGTTGCATCAATGGACAGATGTTCGTCCAATGGAGAGACAAGCTGATTCCATTATACTCCATTATAACTTTGTTACGGGGGTGGAGAAGGGCGAGGGGTGTATAACAAATGATCACCCACCTCATTAGGGGCAGCGTAGTAGTCACGGTGAGGGGCTATAACAACTGAATACTCACCTCGTTAAGGGCAGCATAGTAGTTCAGCGGCGTTGCATTATCAGTTATCATCCCCTGTAACAGAGAATAAGAAACAGTTATGTTTCGTCTCGAGTAAGAAGCAGTTTCTTTGATTGGGGTAATTTCTCAAAGAAAATGTACAAAATTTTTGTTATCTATTATAATAACTCATAAAAGGATGTTTCTGTGATATTGTACATTTTGTATTGCTAGTGCTATGTATGTTAACGATTGTATGTTATAACTTCTTAAGTTTTAGCGCCAGTTTGTGCATAACTGCAGAGAGAGAGCGTGTCAGTATCAGTCTGTCAGAATACAACATTTCTAGTATAAACCTCATCAGATATTAAGTACGGATGCCCCCCCAGGCCCCCCCGTAGCTACGCGCCTGAGTACGGATGATGACTATTTTTGAATTGAGATTCTATATTATACACATAATGCAAAATTACCCCATTTCTAACATTTGGGATTCATTATTTGAATATATATATACTGTACACACACAAATATCGGTAACATTGCCTGAAATAAACCAAGATAACAATACCATCGTCTCTTATGTTTTATAAGCACAGGCTGCAATTGTTTATAAGTAACCATACTCAGTAAGTGGGTGTCTCAGAGGTAACTACGGGCAGGGTTAGCCACCCCAGTGCATGGCACGTTAGAATGAGTGGGTGTCTCATGGGTAACTACGGGCATGGTTAGCCACCCCAGTGCATGGCACGCTAGAATGAGTGGGTGTCTCAGAGGTAACTACAGGCAGGGTTAGCCACCCAAGTGCATGGCACGTTAGAATGAGTGGGTGTCTCAGAGGTAACTACAGGCAGGGTTAGCCACCCCAGTGCATGGCACGCTAGAATGAGTGGGTGTCTCATGAGTAACTACGGGCAGGGTTAGCCACCCCAGTGCATGGCACGCTAGAATGAGTGGGTGTCTCAGGGGTAACTACGGGCAGGGTTAGCCACCCAAGTGCATGGCACGCTAGAATGAGTGGGTGTCTCATGGGTAACTACAGGCAGGGTTAGCCACCCCAGTGCATGGCACGTTAGAATGAGTGGGTGTCTCAGGGGTAACTACGGGCATGGTTAGCCACCCAAGTGCATGGCACGCTAGAATGAGTGGGTGTCTCAGAGGTAACTACGGGCAGGGTTAGCCACCCAAGTGCATGGCACGCTAGAATGGGTGGGTGTCTCAGGGGTAACTACGGGTAGGGTTAGCCACCCAAGTGCATGGCACGCTAGAATGACACAAACTTAGTCAGATTAGAATGCCGGCCGGTCGCATATATTCCAATATATTAACATAGCCCATCTGTGGTACACTGAATCCTGTTCGGTGATTGGTAAATTTTGTTGAGAAATTATTTACATGGATAAATCCACACTGTATCTGTGCTTTATATATTGATATATACAATGTATCTATACATATATTTTTTGTGTGCCCGTGTTCTGTTAATTTGGAATGAAATATCCCTTTCTTCACTAAATACCGGTACTCACTAATGAATATTTGCCGTATGGATATGTTCAGATAATAAGTTCACTAATGAATATTTGCCGTATGGATATGTTCAGATAATAAGTTCAACAAAAGGCCATTTGTTGAACTTATTATCTGAACATTTTCTACCAAAGAATATATATATTTCTGTACTTGTATTAGATTTTTTTCGTCTACTTTTATGAACATCCCTCCAAATGAATAATGGACCATTCCAATGTATACTATTACAACTGGGTGGGAGAATGTATTTAATATAGAAAGGGATATTGTTTTAATTATTACCCGGACGCTGTTATGGTTCTGATTAATCTTTGTCCTCAACACATTCCACCAATCAGAGCTTGGATTGAACACAAATGTTGGCGATCGATTCTGTAACTCAGCATTCATCTAAGGAAGAGAGAAAGTGTCACCAAATAATTTAACCCTTTCATGATGCTGTTGAAGCAATACGATCCTGTGGCAGTGCATTCTCTTACATGTGAGTCTCCCATAGGGAGCCTCGAATAAATAAGAGAATGGGGACCTCATTCTGCAAATTTCAGACACACTATATCCAGGCTTGCACCTACTCAGATAAGTGAAATTACTCATGACTGTTTTATAGTTAATTAACCCACAGGGAGCCTCACACAGAGGGAAGCATGCACAACAGAGTGTCGTCTGCTCCAGTGTATGTGGGGCTCTCTATGGGTGCAGATCCTATATCCAGGCTTGCACCAACACAGATAAAAGAAATAACTCATGACTGTTTTATAGGTAACCCACAGGGAGCCTCACACAGAGGGAAGAATGCACAACGGAGTGTCGTCTGCTCCAGTCAATGTGGGGCTCTCTATGGGTTCAGACACACTATATCCAGGCTTGCTGAGTACACTCCATGGCAGTGATGTAATAATAATACTACAGAGCATGTTTCCACTTCATGGCAGTGCCCAAGCAACGTGCAGTCAAAATTAGTTGAAATGAAATGACGTATTTGATGTAATAAGTTACCTGACATAATACAGAGCATGTTTCCACTCCATGGCAGTGCCCAAGCAACGTGCAGTCAAAATTACTTGAAATGAAATGACGTATTTGATACAATAACTCACCTGACATACTACAGAGCATATGTTTCCATGTAACATCACGGCAGGTGGAATATTATTCCCCAACTCTTCTGGGTGGATGTCAACCTGTGTATGCATAGACAGTCAGTAACCACGGTAATAAAAACGAGAGGCCGATAACACATCCTTTAGCGATAGTAAATTACTCTTATCGGAATCATAAATGAGAGTTTTTATGTTGAATTATAGAGTATACTGTTATGTACTATTGACTATAGACAATGTACAGAACACAAATTATTGGAATTTATGGGTCACTCACATTTATATAAGAGAATGCACTGGAAGAGGATCTGTAATGCAGCACCACCACAGCCTTGGGTTAAATGTGAAAAAGGTGACATGGACATGGAATACTTGGTCAATAGATTCCAATTTAAGTTTTCAATGATAATGTATAAAATTCTACCCACAACAGCCATCAAGATAAACACCTCACTGCTGACCCATTAGTACCCATATTCAAACTCAATCTGTCTTTTGTGCTGAGACATTCATTTACAAAATTTGGTTCCAATCAGATAGAAAATGTTTGAGTTATCGCACCATGCGTGTCTACAGACAGACGGACGGATGGACTAACGACAAGTGGTCAATCCGGACGTTGACACTATGTTTACCATACTATGGTATGGGTAAACATAAAAATTAGTCATTTGTGGGTACCAGGGTAAGTATCAATTTTCCCATCTCCACTAGCATGGGCATGTATGTGATTTTTTGTCTGTGAAACACTGGACAAACATGACAGATTATGTGATAAAACACAATTTATTCCCTATTAGTTTTCTATTGCCAGCCATCTTTCCTGGCATAGAGACCCTCTCAGAAACCCAGGCTAAGAGTGCAAATTAATTACATAGAGCTGTATGGGAGTGTCCTATCTCTCTATATAGTATCTCTGGTTACACCTCACACTAATGGCTAAAAAGAACTCTAATTCCAGCTTAATTCCATAATACAGATTTATTGCTTGTCTGTCTCTCAGAGCTAGACTGATATCACTGGTAATTAATTGTAGAATGCTATGGTTATCTGTTCAATTCTTAGTTGAAAAAGGGCCATAACTCTGGTATAAAATGTCGGATCTAACCCGTATTCAAACTCAATCTGTATTTTGAGTTGGGAAACTCACATACCAAATTTGGTTCCTATCAGTTGAAAATGGTTGATTTATCGAAGCATGCATGGATTCTATGTCAAAGGGCCATAACTCCATTAAAAAATATCGGATCAACCCCATATTCGAACTCGATCTATATTTTGGGCTGAGAAACTATCCGATCAGATATTTTTGTTTTGAGTTATGGCAGCATGCATTAATTTTAAGTCGAAAAATAAACTCGGATCAAACCCATATTCGAACTCGATCTGTATTTTGGTCTGAGAAATTCATATACAAAATGGTTCCGATCAGATAGAAAATGTTTGAGTTATCGCACCATGCGTAAAGTGTCTACGGACAGACAGACGACGGACGGACTAACGACGAGTGGTCAATCCGGACAACGACACTACGTTTACCATACTATGGTATGGGTAAGCATAAGAATAGTTCAATCGTCAGGCTATAAAAGGGAAGTGAATTCAGCCATACATAGAGAATACATTCAGCTTTTGTTTGAATACCGAAATATCTCATGAGTGTCTGCAAAGAAATATCAAATTTTCACTCGTAGCTGCAAAACGTGAGTGAAAATTCGGTATTTCTTTCCAGACACTCATGAGATGTTTCAGGTATTCAAACAAAAAACTGTAGGTATTTCTTTTATTATATACACCTTATTAAAGCTAAAGTTGCTAAATTATGCGGCATTCTTACTATTAATAATACAGCAATTTGAACAATAATCGGGAAGAATACTTCCTACTAATCAACAGTGCAGAATTATATATACCTAGATAAAGCAACAAGACTCATGCAAAGAAATAAAACATGGAATCAAAACTAACAAGTCTCCGTGTCACCATTCAAAATATATAAATCCCATGTGCATGGATCACAGCTGCAAGATGTCTGATAAGTTGCGGCAAGCCAATCTAAAACACTGAAAATCTGATGACACTTGATCGATAATTAGATGTCAAGGGTGTCTGTTTCAACTTTACGCGCATGTGTGATTTTCTTCGGAAAGTATTTCCTTGCTTTACTTCTGCCTTCTACTTATGGTGGTTCTCCTGTGAAATGATGGATTAAATTATAAGAAATAACTCTTGTTTTGAATAAGGGTTATGGGTTATAACCGATAAGCAAATTTAATTTTTGAGACAGTGCAATTTTTTTGGGGGATCGGGTGGGATTCGAACCCCGGCCCATGACGGCGAGCGCGCCTTGCGACACAAAGTCCGATGTCAATACCACACGGCCACCGAAGCGTCGCTTAACATAAGGCGTAAATATAACATGCTACTGTGCCATATCTCCTATATATATATAACCGATAAGTTTGCAGATAATTTACTATAAAGGGCGGTTATTGATTTTGTCTGCAAATTTTTCGCTCGCGTAAACCACCCGGTGGGCTACAAAAGTCAACTTTGGTTAGAGATAGATAAAACGGCTGTAATAATGTAGTTATGTTAATTTGTTCACATGATACAGGTGGTGTACAAATTAGAAGTCATGATGCCGATAATAAATTTCTCAAGAGAAAGGGGAGGATGTCTGCAAGGCATATGAAAGATAAGGGGATTTTTAAGGTCATGGTCCCAATTTAGAGCAGAAAAGTTGTTCCCCATTCAAAAGACGAGGAATTATGTGGGTTATAATTTCATGACCGGGCCACACTTTACAGGTGAGTTATACAATGAAAAATGCAGTTTTCCGAGTAGAAAAGAATAGGTGGGATGTACCTGTATAATTTTTACATCTTGATTGAATCTTGGAGGGAGTCCGAAGTGAAGAATCCAGTTTAGTCTCGCACCCAACAACAATATAACATCCGCATCTTGTAGGGCCCTGAAAAAATGGCTGAGATCATAAGGAGATATACCATAAAGGCATGAGGTGAAAAAACGGCCGAGATCATAAAGAGGTAGCATAAAGGCATGAGGTGAAAAAACAGCTGAGATCATAAAGAGGTAGCATAAAGGCATGAGGTGAAAAAACAGCTGAGATCATAAAGAGGTAGCATAAAGGCATGAGGTGAAAAATGGCTGATTTGGAGAAGTCACTTCTCCCTGTTTGGTTATTAGGGAGACGTGGACTGTTATCAGGGAGAAGTAACAATGGCTGAAGTTCAATTTACCCCAATCTGTTTAATTATCAGTCACTGAGTTTATTTTAGCTTAGCAAACTAAAGATTTGAAAGAGAATTTCATTCGGCAAATTAATCTGTGTATGTGTCTTATCTGCTTGCACTTATAACCTCAGTTTTGATAATCCATACCAAACAAGGTTAGAAAAAATATTATGAGCTCCAACAGACATGTCAAACGATGTTTATATTAATTAAATTGTACATTACCAAAGTTTTTACTTATAATATCAGCTGATAATATGAATTTTTTGTGACAATATTCTAACTAGACATGTCAGAAGATGATTTCTAAGCAGAATGAGGTCGCCAGAGGGTGAATTTTGTGATGCTGGCCCGCTTTGCAGGGTAGCGTCACTAATTTCACCCTCTGGGGACTTCATTCTGCAAATAACAGACACACTATTTCAAGGCTTGTGCGATGACACATGTCCAGCTAGCATATGGTCACAATTGAATGATTGATCCAAATATATTAGTAAGATAGTTCTATTTTCAGTTCAAAATGAAGCCATCAAATGAAGATCCCATAGAAAGCACCAAGTCATTGAGTGACCGATTGGGAAACCTTACAATTGTTCAGAAAGGACACAGAGACATCATTACAGACGGACAACAAGGTAAGATAACTCTAAATAAGATAGAGTGTCTGTGAGTAATGTGTCATTTAGAACAGGAACCAGTCTATAGGTTTCTAATTGGGAGAAGTAACTTCTCCCTGTTTGGTTATTAGGGAGACGTGGACTGTTATCAGGGAGAAGTAACAATGGCTGAAGTTCGATTTACACTTCAACATCACTCTTCAACATGCATACTGGTATAAGAGAGTCAATTCTCCATGGGATAACAACGTGCATACTGGTATAAGAGAGTCAATTCTCCATGGGACAAAAATGTAACACGATGTGACTGGTATAAGAGAGTCAATTCTCCATGGGACAAAAATGTAACACGATGTGACTGGTATAAGAGAGTCAATTCTCAATGGGACAAAAATGTAACACGATGTGACTGGTATAAGAGAGTCAATTCTCCATGGGACAAAAATGTAACACGATGTGACTGGTATAAGAGAGTCAATTCTCAATGGGACAAAAATGTAACACGATGTGACTGGTATAAGAGAGTCAATTCTCAATGGGACAAAAATGTAACACGATGTGACTGGTATAAGAGAGTCAATTCTCAATGGGACAAAAATGTAACACGATGTGACTGGTATAAGAGAGTCAATTCTCAATGGGACAAAAATGTAACACGATGTGACTGGTATAAGAGAGTCAATTCTCCATGGGACAAAAATGTAACACGATGTGACTGGTATAAGAGAGTCAATTCTCAATGGGACAAAAATGTAACACGATGTGACTGGTATAAGAGAGTCAATTCTCCATGGGACAAAAATGTAACACGATGTGACTGGTATAAGAGAGTCAATTCTCAATGGGACAAAAATGTAACACGATGTGACTGGTATAAGAGAGTCAATTCTCCATGGGACAAAAATGTAACACGATGTGACTGGTATAAGAGAGTCAATTCTCAATGGGACAAAAATGTAACACGATGTGACTGGTATAAGAGAGTCAATTCTCAATGGGACAAAAATGTAACACGATGTGACTGGTATAAGAGAGTCAATTCTCAATGGGACAAAAATGTAACACGATGTGACTGGTATAAGAGAGTCAATTCTCAATGGGACAAAAATGTAACACGATGTGACTGGTATAAGAGAGTCAATTCTCCATGGGACAAAAATGTAACACGATGTGACTGGTATAAGAGAGTCAATTCTCCATGGGACAAAAATGTAACACGATGTGACTGGTATAAGAGAGTCAATTCTCCATGGGACAAAAATGTAACACGATGTGACTGGTATAAGAGAGTCAATTCTCCATGGGACAAAAATGTAACACGATGTGACTGGTATAAGAGAGTCAATTCTCCATGGGACAAAAATGGAACACGATGTGACTGGTATAAGAGAGTCAATTCTCCATGGGACAAAAATGTAA
The DNA here is from genome assembly GCA_032622095.1 of Siphonodentalium dalli. Classification (NCBI taxonomy): domain Eukaryota; kingdom Metazoa; phylum Mollusca; class Scaphopoda; order Gadilida; family Siphonodentaliidae; genus Siphonodentalium; species Siphonodentalium dalli. The sequence goes on from CP136068.1 coordinate 4,050,878, forward strand.
CACGATGTGACTGGTATAAGAGAGTCAATTCTCCATGGGACAAAAATGTAACACGATGTGACTGGTATAAGAGAGTCAATTCTCCATGGGACAAAAATGTAACACGATGTGACTGGTACAACATCACTCTTCAACATGCATACTGGTAAAAGAGAGTCAATTCTCAATGGGACAAAAATGTAACACGATGTGACTGGTATAAGAGAGTCAATTCTCCATGGGACAAAAATGTAACACGATGTGACTGGTACAACATCACTCTTCAACATGCATACTGGTAAAAGAGAGTCAATTCTCCATGGGACAAAAATGTAACACGATGTGACTGGTATAAGAGAGTCAATTCTCCATGGGACAAAAATGTAACACGATGTGACTGGTACAATGTTCATCAATCGTTCAATGACTTTCCCCTATACTCTGGACCGGATATTTGCAGAATCTTACTTGACTTTATAATTTTGATAACAAAACTTTACTTGATTGCTTTTATGTCTAATTTATCATCTAAGTTATATATTTTATAATCCAAACACCCGCGAATTTGTAAGTAGACTATTTATGTAACATTTTGATGTTTGCCTGTGTTTCATATGTATTTTATTTCATTATTTGCATGGGTTTGCATTTGTGTGACATTATCGTGTGTGTTTGCAACTCTGATTTTCATCACCCATTCTTTAAAACCTATTTTTTTGGCTGCCATTCCTTGGTATTTCGTTTTCATCTATATATTCTAAGTCATTTATTATCGCTACTTTAGCAAAAACAATTATATTTTTTCTTGTTTGTTACTTATTTATGTTCAATATTTGGAATTATTTGCATCATTGCTATATGTATATCTGGCTGTGGTATTTATTTATCATAATGTTTTAGTTATTTGCATTGGTGTTTCAATTTGAATTTTATATTTATTTATACATTTTCACCTTACATGCGTGCAGGTTTTTAGCATTTTCTTTGGTGGCTCACACCCGTATGGTTTATGTGGATTTTTCATTTCTCTTTTGATTATTTATTTTGGTGTTTGATTTATATTTATTTGTAATATTTTAAATTCTTTTTTTTCATTTAAGTGTATACACATGTAAATGGTCGTTTGGCGGTATTCTATTTAATGATTGTATTGTTTATTTAATATATCTTTTCGTCATTCCAGATTTGAAATTAATAGAAGCAAATGTGGTGTGGTGTCTTTAGTTGACCGTTAGCGGAACTCACGAAAGTTTGTGCCATTCTACTCTGGCTAAGTTTGTGCCATTCTACTCTGACTAAGTTTGTACCATTCTACTCTGGCGAAGTTTGCACCATTCTACTCTGGCTAAGTTTGTGCCATTCTACTCTGACTAAGTTTGTGCCATTCTACTCTGGCTAAGTTTGTACCATTCTACTCTGGCTAAGTTTGTACCATTCTACTCTGGCGAAGTTTGCACCATTCTACTCTGACTAAGTTTGTGCCATTCTACTCTGGCTAAGTTTGTACCATTCTACTCTGGCTAAGTTTGTGCCATTCTACTCTGGCTAAGTTTGTGCCATTCTACTCTGACTAAGTTTGTGCCATTCTACTCTGGCTAAGTTTGTACCATTCTACTCTGGCTAAGTTTGTGCCATTCTACTCTGGCTAAGTTTGTACCATTCTACTCTGGCTAAGTTTGTACCATACTACTCTGACTAAGTTTGTGCCATTCTACTCTGGCTAAGTTTGTGCCATTCTACTCTGGCTAAGTTTGTACCATTCTACTCTGGCTAAGTTTGTACCATTCTACTCTCACTAAGTTTGTACCATTCTACTCCGACTAAGTTTGTGCCATTCTACTCTGGCTAAGTTTGGGTCATTCTAGTGTGAAAGGTACTGGGGTTCGTATACCCTGTCTGCTCGACCAGCCGCCATTCTACTCTGGCTAAGTTTGTACCATTCTACTCTGACTAAGTTTGTGCCATTCTACTCTGGCTAAGTTTGTGCCATTCTACTCTGGCTAAGTTTGCATCAATCTACTCTGACTAAGTTTGTGCCATTCTACTCTGGCTAAGTTTGTGCCATTCTACTCTGGCTAAGTTTGTACCATTCTACTCTGGCTAAGTTTGTGCCATTCTACTCTGGCTAAGTTTGTACCATTCTACTCTGGCTAAGTTTGTACCATTCTACTCTGGCTAAGTTTGTGCCATTCTACTCTGACTAAGTTTGTACCATTCTACTCTGGCTAAGTTTGTGCCATTCTACTCTGACTAAGTTTGTGCCATTCTACTCTGGCTAAGTTTGTGCCATTCTACTCTGGCTAAGTTTGTGCCATTCTACTCTGGCTAAGTTTGTACCATTCTACTCTGGCTAAGTTTGTGCCATTCTACTCTGGCTAAGTTTGTACCATTCTACTCTGGCTAAGTTTGTGCCATTCTACTCTGGCTAAGTTTGTGCCATTCTACTCTGGCTAAGTTTGTACCATTCTACTCTGGCTAAGTTTGTACCATTCTACTCTGGCTAAGTTTGTACCATTCTACTACGAATAAGTTTGTGCCATTATACTCTGGCTAAGTTTGTGCCATTCTACTCCGGCTAAGTTTGTGCCATTCTACTCTGGCTAAGTTTGTACCATTCTACTCTGGCTAAGTTTGTGCCATTCTACTCTGGCTAAGTTTGTGCCATTATACTCTGGCTAAGTTTGTACCATTCTACTCTGGCTAAGTTTGTGCCATTATACTCTGGCTAAGTTTGTACCATTCTACTCTGGCTAAGTTTGTGCCATTCTACTCTGACTAAGTTTGTGCCATTCTACTCTGGCTAAGTTTGTACCATTCTACTCTGGCTAAGTTTGTGCCATTATACTCTGGCTAAGTTTGTGCCATTCTACTCTGGCTAAGTTTGTACCATTCTACTCTGGCTAAGTTTGTGCCATTATACTCTGGCTAAGTTTGTACCATTCTACTCTGGCTAAGTTTGTACCATTCTACTCTGACTAAGTTTGTGCCATTCTACTCTGGCTAAGTTTGTGCCATTCTACTCTGGCTAAGTTTGTACCATTCTACTCTGGCTAAGTTTGTGCCATTCTACTCTGGCTAAGTTTGTACCATTCTACTCTGGCTAAGTTTGTGCCATTCTACTCTGGCTAAGTTTGTACCATTCTACTCTGACTAAGTTTGTGCCATTCTACTCTGGCTAAGTTTGTGCCATTCTACTCTGGCTAAGTTTGTACCATTCTACTCTGGCTAAGTTTGTACCATTCTACTCTGACTAAGTTTGTACCATTCTACTCTGGCTAAGTTTGTACCATTCTACTCTGGCTAAGTTTGTGCCATTCTACTCTGGCTAAGTTTGTACCATTCTACTCTGACTAAGTTTGTACCATTCTACTCTGGCTAAGTTTGTGCCATTCTACTCTGGCTAAGTTTGTGCCATTCTACTCTGGCTAAGTTTGTGCCATTCTACTCTGGCTAAGTTTGTGCCATTCTACTCTGGCTAAGTTTGTGCCATTCTACTCTGGCTAAGTTTGTACCATTCTACTCTGGCTAAGTTTGTGCCATTCTACTCTGGCTAAGTTTGTGCCATTCTACTCTGGCTAAGTTTGTGCCATTCTACTCTGGCTAAGTTTGTACCATTCTACTCTGGCTAAGTTTGTACCATTCTACTCTGACTAAGTTTGTGCCATTCTACTCTGGCTAAGTTTGTGCCATTCTACTCTGGCTAAGTTTGTACCATTCTACTCTGGCTAAGTTTGTACCATTCTACTCTGACTAAGTTTGTACCATTCTACTCTGACTAAGTTCGTGCCATTCTACTCTGACTAAGTTTGTGCCATTCTACTCTGGCTAAGTTTGGGTCATTCTAGTGTGAAAGGTACTGGGGTTCGTATACCCTGTCTGCTCGACCAGCCGCCATTCTACTCTGGCTAAGTTTGTACCATTATACTCTGGCTAAGTTTGTACCATTCTACTCTGGCTAAGTTTGTGCCATTCTACTCTGGCTAAGTTTGTGCCATTCTACTCTGGCTAAGTTTGTACCATTCTACTCTGACTAAGTTTGTGCCATTCTACTCTGGCTAAGTTTGTGCCATTCTACTCTGGCTAAGTTTGTGCCATTCTACTCTGACTAAGTTTGTACCATTCTACTCTGGCTAAGTTTGTACCATTCTACTCTGGCTAAGTTTGTGCCATTCTACTCTGACTAAGTTTGTGCCATTCTACTCTGGCTAAGTTTGTGCCATTATACTCTGGCTAAGTTTGTGCCATTCTACTCTGGCTAAGTTTGTACCATTCTACTCTGGCTAAGTTTGTGCCATTCTACTCTGGCTAAGTTTGTACCATTCTACTCTGACTAAGTTTGTGCCATTCTACTCTGGCTAAGTTTGTGCCATTCTACTCTGGCTAAGTTTGTACCATTCTACTCTGGCTAAGTTTGTACCATTCTACTCTGACTAAGTTTGTACCATTCTACTCTGGCTAAGTTTGTACCATTCTACTCTGGCTAATTTTGTGCCATTCTACTCTGGCTAAGTTTGTACCATTCTACTCTGACTAAGTTTGTACCATTCTACTCTGGCTAAGTTTGTGCCATTCTACTCTGGCTAAGTTTGTGCCATTCTACTCTGGCTAAGTTTGTGCCATTCTACTCTGGCTAAGTTTGTGCCATTCTACTCTGGCTAAGTTTGTGCCATTCTACTCTGGCTAAGTTTGTACCATTCTACTCTGGCTAAGTTTGTGCCATTCTACTCTGGCTAAGTTTGTGCCATTCTACTCTGGCTAAGTTTGTGCCATTCTACTCTGGCTAAGTTTGTACCATTCTACTCTGGCTAAGTTTGTACCATTCTACTCTGACTAAGTTTGTGCCATTCTACTCTGGCTAAGTTTGTGCCATTCTACTCTGGCTAAGTTTGTACCATTCTACTCTGGCTAAGTTTGTACCATTCTACTCTGACTAAGTTTGTACCATTCTACTCTGACTAAGTTCGTGCCATTCTACTCTGACTAAGTTTGTGCCATTCTACTCTGGCTAAGTTTGGGTCATTCTAGTGTGAAAGGTACTGGGGTTCGTATACCCTGTCTGCTCGACCAGCCGCCATTCTACTCTGGCTAAGTTTGTACCATTATACTCTGGCTAAGTTTGTACCATTCTACTCTGGCTAAGTTTGTGCCATTCTACTCTGGCTAAGTTTGTGCCATTCTACTCTGGCTAAGTTTGTACCATTCTACTCTGACTAAGTTTGTGCCATTCTACTCTGGCTAAGTTTGTGCCATTCTACTCTGGCTAAGTTTGTGCCATTCTACTCTGACTGAGTTTGTACCATTCTACTCTGGCTAAGTTTGTACCATTCTACTCTGGCTAAGTTTGTGCCATTCTACTCTGACTAAGTTTGTGCCATTCTACTCTGGCTAAGTTTGTGCCATTCGACTCTGGCTAAGTTTGTGCCATTCTACTCTGGCTAAGTTTGTGCCATTATACTCTGACTAAGTTTGTGCCATTATACTCTGACTAAGTTTGTGCCATTCTACTCTGGCTAAGTTTGTGCCATTCTACTCTGGCTAAGTTTGTACCATTCTACTCTGGCTAAGTTTGTACCATTCTACTCTGACTAAGTTTGTGCCATTCTACTCTGGCTAAGTTTGGGTCATTCTAGTGTGAAAGGTACTGGGGTTCGTATACCCTGTCTGCTCGACCAGCCGCCATTCTACTCTGGCTAAGTTTGTACCATTCTACTCTGGCTAAGTTTGTACCATTCTACTCTGGTTAAGTTTGCACCATTCTACTCTGGCTAAGTTTGTGCCATTCTACTCTGGTTAAGTTTGTGCCATTATACTCTGACTAAGTTTGTGCCATTATACTCTGACTAAGTTTGTGCCATTCTACTCTGGCTAAGTTTGTGCCATTCTACTCTGGCTAAGTTTGTACCATTCTACTCTGGCTAAGTTTGTACCATTCTACTCTGACTAAGTTTGTGCCATTCTACTCTGGCTAAGTTTGGGTCATTCTAGTGTGAAAGGTACTGGGGTTCGTATACCCTGTCTGCTCGACCAGCCGCCATTCTACTCTGGCTAAGTTTGTACCATTCTACTCTGGCTAAGTTTGTACCATTCTACTCTGGCTAAGTTTGCACCATTCTACTCTGGCTAAGTTTGTGCCATTCTACTCTGGCTAAGTTTGTACCATTCTACTCTGGCTAAGTTTGTACCATTCTACTCTGGCTAAGTTTGTGCCATTCTACTCTGGCTAAGTTTGTGCCATTCTACTCTGGCTAAGTTTGTGCCATTCTACTCTGGCTAAGTTTGTACCATTCTACTCTGGCTAAGTTTGTGCCATTCTACTCTGGCTAAGTTTGTGCCATTCTACTCTGACTAAGTTTGTGCCATTCTACTCTGGCTAAGTTTGTGCCATTCTACTCTGGCTAAGTTTGTGCCATTCTACTCTGGCTAAGTTTGTACCATTCTACTCTGGCTAAGTTTGTGCCATTCTACTCTGGCTAAGTTTGTACCATTCTACTCTGGCTAAGTTTGTACCATTCTACTCTGGCTAAGTTTGCACCATTCTACTCTGGCTAAGTTTGTACCATTCTACTCTGACTAAGTTTGTGCCATTCTACTCTGACTAAGTTTGTACCATTCTACTCTGGCTAAGTTTGCACCATTCTACTCTGACTAAGTTTGTACCATTCTACTCTGGCTAAGTTTGTACCATTCTACTCTGACTAAGTTTGTGCCATTCTACTCTGACTAAGTTTGTGCCATTATACTCTGGCTAAGTTTGTACCATTCTACTCTGACTAAGTTTGTGCCATTCTACTCTGACTAAGTTTGTGCCATTCTACTCTGGCTAAGTTTGTACCATTCTACTCTGACTAAGTTTGTGCCATTCTACTCTGACTAAGTTTGTGCCATTCTACTCTGGCTAAGTTTGTGCCATTCTACTCTGGCTAAGTTTGTACCATTCTACTCTGGCTAAGTTTGTACCATTCTACTCTGACTAAGTTTGTGCCATTCTACTCTGGCTAAGTTTGTGCCATTCTACTCTGACTAAGTTTGTGCCATTCTACTCTGGCTAAGTTTGTGCCATTCTACTCTGACTAAGTTTGTGCCATTCTATTCTGGCTAAGTTTGTACCATTCTACTCTGGCTAAGTTTGCACCATTCTACTCTGGCTAAGTTTGTACCATTCTACTCTGACTAAGTTTGTGCCATTCTACTCTGACTAAGTTTGTACCATTCTACTCTGGCTAAGTTTGCACCATTCTACTCTGACTAAGTTTGTACCATTCTACTCTGGCTAAGTTTGTGCCATTCTACTCTGACTAAGTTTGTGCCATTCTACTCTGGCTAAGTTTGTGCCATTCTACTCTGACTAAGTTTGTGCCATTCTACTCTGACTAAGTTTGTGCCATTCTACTCTGGCTAAGTTTGTGCCATTCTACTCTGACTAAGTTTGTGCCATTCTACTCTGACTAAGTTTGTGCCATTCTACTCTGACTAAGTTTGTGCCATTCTACTCTGGCTAAGTTTGTGCCATTCTACTCTGACTAAGTTTGTGCCATTCTACTCTGACTAAGTTTGTGCCATTCTACTCTGGCTAAGTTTGTACCATTCTACTCTGGCTAAGTTTGTACCATTCTACTCTGACTAAGTTTGTGCCATTCTACTCTGACTAAGTTTGTGCCATTCTACTCTGACTAAGTTTGTGCCATTCTACTCTGGCTAAGTTTGTGCCATTCTACTCTGGCTAAGTTTGTACCATTCTACTCTGGCTAAGTTTGTACCATTCTACTCTGGCTAAGTTTGTGCCATTCTACTCTGGCTAAGTTTGTACCATTCTACTCTGACTAAGTTTGTACCATTCTACTCTGGCTAAGTTTGTGCCATTCTACTCTGGCTAAGTTTGTACCATTCTACTCTGGCTAAGTTTGTACCATTCTACTCTGGCTAAGTTTGTGCCATTCTACTCTGGCTAAGTTTGTACCATTCTACTCTGGCTAAGTTTGGGTCATTCTAGTGTGAAAGGTACTGGGGTTCGTATACCCTGTCTGCTCGACCAGCCGCCATTCTACTCTGGCTAAGTTTGTGCCATTCTACTTTGGCTAAGTTTGTACCATTCTACTCTGGCTAAGTTTGCACCATTCTACTCTGGCTAAGTTTGTACCATTCTACTCTGGCTAAGTTTGTACCATTCTACTCTGGCTAAGTTTGTACCATTCTACTCTGACTAAGTTTGTGCCATTCTACTCTGACTAAGTTTGTGCCATTCTACTCTGGCTAAGTTTGTACCATTATACTCTGACTAAGTTTGTGCCATTCTACTCTGGCTAAGTTTGTGCCATTCTACTCTGGCTAAGTTTGTACCATTCTACTCTGGCTAAGTTTGGGTCATTCTAGTGTGAAAGGTACTGGGGTTCGTACACCCTGTCTGCTCGACCAGCCGCCATTCTACTCTGGCTAAGATTGTGCCATTCTACTCTGGCTAAGTTTGCACCATTCTACTCTGGCTAAGTTTGTACCATTCTACTCTGGCTAAGTTTGTGCCATTCTACTCTGGCTAAGTTTGTGCCATTCTACTCTGGCTAAGTTTGTACCATTATACTCTGACTAAGTTTGTGCCATTCTACTCTGGCTAAGTTTGTACCATTCTACTCTGGCTAAGTTTGTGCCATTCTACTCTGACTAAGTTTGTGCCATTCTACTCTGGCTAAGTTTGTACCATTCTACTCTGACTAAGTTTGTGCCATTCTACTCTGACTAAGTTTGTGCCATTCTACTCTGGCTAAGTTTGTACCATTCTACTCTGGCTAAGTTTGCACCATTCTACTCTGGCTAAGTTTGTACCATTCTACTCTGACTAAGTTTGTACCATTCTACTCTGACTAAGTTTGTGCCATTCTACTCTGACTAAGTTTGTGCCATTATACTCTGGCTAAGTTTGTACCATTCTACTCTGACTAAGTTTGTGCCATTCTACTCTGACTAAGTTTGTGCCATTCTACTCTGGCTAAGTTTGTACCATTCTACTCTGACTAAGTTTGTGCCATTCTACTCTGACTAAGTTTGTGCCATTCTACTCTGGCTAAGTTTGTGCCATTCTACTCTGGCTAAGTTTGTACCATTCTACTCTGGCTAAGTTTGTACCATTCTACTCTGACTAAGTTTGTGCCATTCTACTCTGGCTAAGTTTGTGCCATTCTACTCTGGCTAAGTTTGTGCCATTCTACTCTGGCTAAGTTTGTGCCATTCTACTCTGACTAAGTTTGTGCCATTCTACTCTGGCTAAGTTTGTACCATTCTACTCTGGCTAAGTTTGCACCATTCTACTCTGGCTAAGTTTGTACCATTCTACTCTGACTAAGTTTGTGCCATTCTACTCTGACTAAGTTTGTACCATTCTACTCTGGCTAAGTTTGCACCATTCTACTCTGACTAAGTTTGTACCATTCTACTCTGGCTAAGTTTGTGCCATTCTACTCTGACTAAGTTTGTGCCATTCTACTCTGGCTAAGTTTGTGCCATTCTACTCTGACTAAGTTTGTGCCATTCTACTCTGACTAAGTTTGTGCCATTCTACTCTGGCTAAGTTTGTGCCATTCTACTCTGACTAAGTTTGTGCCATTCTACTCTGACTAAGTTTGTGCCATTCTACTCTGACTAAGTTTGTGCCATTCTACTCTGGCTAAGTTTGTGCCATTCTACTCTGACTAAGTTTGTGCCATTCTACTCTGACTAAGTTTGTGCCATTCTACTCTGGCTAAGTTTGTACCATTCTACTCTGGCTAAGTTTGTACCATTCTACTCTGACTAAGTTTGTGCCATTCTACTCTGACTAAGTTTGTGCCATTCTACTCTGACTAAGTTTGTGCCATTCTACTCTGGCTAAGTTTGTGCCATTCTACTCTGGCTAAGTTTGTACCATTCTACTCTGGCTAAGTTTGTACCATTCTACTCTGGCTAAGTTTGTGCCATTCTACTCTGGCTAAGTTTGTACCATTCTACTCTGACTAAGTTTGTACCATTCTACTCTGGCTAAGTTTGTGCCATTCTACTCTGGCTAAGTTTGTACCATTCTACTCTGACTAAGTTTGTACCATTCTACTCTGACTAAGTTTGTGCCATTCTACTCTGACTAAGTTTGTGCCATTCTACTCTGACTAAGTTTGTGCCATTCTACTCTGGCTAAGTTTGTGCCATTCTACTCTGGCTAAGTTTGTACCATTCTACTCTGGCTAAGTTTGTACCATTCTACTCTGGCTAAGTTTGTGCCATTCTACTCTGGCTAAGTTTGTACCATTCTACTCTGACTAAGTTTGTACCATTCTACTCTGGCTAAGTTTGTGCCATTCTACTCTGGCTAAGTTTGTACCATTCTACTCTGGCTAAGTTTGTACCATTCTACTCTGGCTAAGTTTGTGCCATTCTACTCTGGCTAAGTTTGTACCATTCTACTCTGGCTAAGTTTGGGTCATTCTAGTGTGAAAGGTACTGGGGTTCGTATACCCTGTCTGCTCGACCAGCCGCCATTCTACTCTGGCTAAGTTTGTGCCATTCTACTCTGGCTAAGTTTGTACCATTCTACTCTGGCTAAGTTTGCACCATTCTACTCTGGCTAAGTTTGTACCATTCTACTCTGGCTAAGTTTGTACCATTCTACTCTGGCTAAGTTTGTACCATTCTACTCTGACTAAGTTTGTGCCATTCTACTCTGACTAAGTTTGTGCCATTCTACTCTGGCTAAGTTTGTACCATTATACTCTGACTAAGTTTGTGCCATTCTACTCTGGCTAAGTTTGTGCCATTCTACTCTGGCTAAGTTTGTACCATTCTACTCTGGCTAAGTTTGGGTCATTCTAGTGTGAAAGGTACTGGGGTTCGTACACCCTGTCTGCTCGACCAGCCGCCATTCTACTCTGGCTAAGATTGTGCCATTCTACTCTGGCTAAGTTTGCACCATTCTACTCTGGCTAAGTTTGTACCATTCTACTCTGGCTAAGTTTGTGCCATTCTACTCTGGCTAAGTTTGTGCCATTCTACTCTGGCTAAGTTTGTACCATTATACTCTGACTAAGTTTGTGCCATTCTACTCTGGCTAAGTTTGTACCATTCTACTCTGGCTAAGTTTGTGCCATTCTACTCTGACTAAGTTTGTGCCATTCTACTCTGGCTAAGTTTGTACCATTCTACTCTGACTAAGTTTGTGCCATTCTACTCTGACTAAGTTTGTGCCATTCTACTCTGGCTAAGTTTGTACCATTCTACTCTGGCTAAGTTTGCACCATTCTACTCTGGCTAAGTTTGTACCATTCTACTCTGACTAAGTTTGTACCATTCTACTCTGACTAAGTTTGTGCCATTCTACTCTGACTAAGTTTGTGCCATTATACTCTGGCTAAGTTTGTACCATTCTACTCTGACTAAGTTTGTGCCATTCTACTCTGACTAAGTTTGTGCCATTCTACTCTGGCTAAGTTTGTACCATTCTACTCTGACTAAGTTTGTGCCATTCTACTCTGACTAAGTTTGTGCCATTCTACTCTGGCTAAGTTTGTGCCATTCTACTCTGGCTAAGTTTGTACCATTCTACTCTGGCTAAGTTTGTACCATTCTACTCTGACTAAGTTTGTGCCATTCTACTCTGGCTAAGTTTGTGCCATTCTACTCTGGCTAAGTTTGTGCCATTCTACTCTGGCTAAGTTTGTGCCATTCTACTCTGACTAAGTTTGTGCCATTCTACTCTGGCTAAGTTTGTACCATTCTACTCTGGCTAAGTTTGCACCATTCTACTCTGGCTAAGTTTGTACCATTCTACTCTGACTAAGTTTGTGCCATTCTACTCTGACTAAGTTTGTACCATTCTACTCTGGCTAAGTTTGCACCATTCTACTCTGACTAAGTTTGTACCATTCTACTCTGGCTAAGTTTGTGCCATTCTACTCTGACTAAGTTTGTGCCATTCTACTCTGGCTAAGTTTGTGCCATTCTACTCTGACTAAGTTTGTGCCATTCTACTCTGACTAAGTTTGTGCCATTCTACTCTGGCTAAGTTTGTGCCATTCTACTCTGACTAAGTTTGTGCCATTCTACTCTGACTAAGTTTGTGCCATTCTACTCTGACTAAGTTTGTGCCATTCTACTCTGGCTAAGTTTGTGCCATTCTACTCTGACTAAGTTTGTGCCATTCTACTCTGACTAAGTTTGTGCCATTCTACTCTGGCTAAGTTTGTACCATTCTACTCTGGCTAAGTTTGTGCCATTCTACTCTGACTAAGTTTGTGCCATTCTACTCTGACTAAGTTTGTGCCATTCTACTCTGGCTAAGTTTGTGCCATTCTACTCTGGCTAAGTTTGTACCATTCTACTCTGGCTAAGTTTGTACCATTCTACTCTGGCTAAGTTTGTGCCATTCTACTCTGGCTAAGTTTGTACCATTCTACTCTGACTAAGTTTGTACCATTCTACTCTGGCTAAGTTTGTGCCATTCTACTCTGGCTAAGTTTGTACCATTCTACTCTGGCTAAGTTTGTACCATTCTACTCTGGCTAAGTTTGTGCCATTCTACTCTGGCTAAGTTTGTACCATTCTACTCTGGCTAAGTTTGGGTCATTCTAGTGTGAAAGGTACTGGGGTTCGTATACCCTGTCTGCTCGACCAGCCGCCATTCTACTCTGGCTAAGTTTGTGCCATTCTACTCTGGCTAAGTTTGTACCATTCTACTCTGGCTAAGTTTGCACCATTCTACTCTGGCTAAGTTTGTACCATTCTACTCTGGCTAAGTTTGTACCATTCTACTCTGGCTAAGTTTGTACCATTCTACTCTGACTAAGTTTGTGCCATTCTACTCTGACTAAGTTTGTGCCATTCTACTCTGGCTAAGTTTGTACCATTATACTCTGACTAAGTTTGTGCCATTCTACTCTGGCTAAGTTTGTGCCATTCTACTCTGGCTAAGTTTGTACCATTCTACTCTGGCTAAGTTTGGGTCATTCTAGTGTGAAAGGTACTGGGGTTCGTACACCCTGTCTGCTCGACCAGCCGCCATTCTACTCTGGCTAAGATTGTGCCATTCTACTCTGGCTAAGTTTGCACCATTCTACTCTGGCTAAGTTTGTACCATTCTACTCTGGCTAAGTTTGTGCCATTCTACTCTGGCTAAGTTTGTGCCATTCTACTCTGGCTAAGTTTGTACCATTATACTCTGACTAAGTTTGTGCCATTCTACTCTGGCTAAGTTTGTGCCATTCTACTCTGGCTAAGTTTGTGCCATTCTACTCTGGCTAAGTTTGCACCATTCTACTCTGGCTAAGTTTGTACCATTCTACTCTGGCTAAGTTTGTGCCATTCTACTCTGGCTAAGTTTGTGCCATTCTACTCTGGCAAAGTTTGTGCCATTATACTCTGGCTAAGTTTGTGCCATTCTACTCTGGCTAAGTTTGTACCATTCTACTCTGGCTAAGTTTGTGCCATTATACTCTGGCTAAGTTTGTACCATTCTACTCTGGCTAAGTTTGTACCATTCTACTCTGACTAAGTTTGTGCCATTCTACTCTGGCTAAGTTTGTGCCATTCTACTCTGGCTAAGTTTGTACCATTCTACTCTGGCTAAGTTTGTGCCATTCTACTCTGGCTAAGTTTGTACCATTCTACTCTGGCTAAGTTTGTGCCATTCTACTCTGGCTAAGTTTGTACCATTCTACTCTGACTAAGTTTGTGCCATTCTACTCTGGCTAAGTTAGTGCCATTCTACTCTGGCTAAGTTTGTACCATTCTACTCTGGCTAAGTTTGTACCATTCTACTCTGACTAAGTTTGTACCATTCTACTCTGGCTAAGTTTGTACCATTCTACTCTGGCTAAGTTTGTGCCATTCTACTCTGGCTAAGTTTGTACCATTCTACTCTGACTAAGTTTGTACCATTCTACTCTGGCTAAGTTTGTGCCATTCTACTCTGGCTAAGTTTGTGCCATTCTACTCTGGCTAAGTTTGTGCCATTCTACTCTGGCTAAGTTTGTGCCATTCTACTCTGGCTAAGTTTGTGCCATTCTACTCTGGCTAAGTTTGTACCATTCTACTCTGGCTAAGTTTGTGCCATTCTACTCTGGCTAAGTTTGTGCCATTCTACTCTGGCTAAGTTTGTGCCATTCTACTCTGGCTAAGTTTGTACCATTCTACTCGGGCTAAGTTTGTACCATTCTACTCTGACTAAGTTTGTGCCATTCTACTCTGGCTAAGTTTGTGCCATTCTACTCTGGCTAAGTTTGTACCATTCTACTCTGGCTAAGTTTGTACCATTCTACTCTGACTAAGTTTGTACCATTCTACTCTGACTAAGTTCGTGCCATTCTACTCTGACTAAGTTTGTGCCATTCTACTCTGGCTAAGTTTGGGTCATTCTAGTGTGAAAGGTACTGGGGTTCGTATACCCTGTCTGCTCGACCAGCCGCCATTCTACTCTGGCTAAGTTTGTACCATTATACTCTGGCTAAGTTTGTACCATTCTACTCTGGCTAAGTTTGTGCCATTCTACTCTGGCTAAGTTTGTGCCATTCTACTCTGGCTAAGTTTGTACCATTCTACTCTGACTAAGTTTGTGCCATTCTACTCTGGCTAAGTTTGTGCCATTCTACTCTGGCTAAGTTTGTGCCATTCTACTCTGACTAAGTTTGTACCATTCTACTCTGGCTAAGTTTGTACCATTCTACTCTGGCTAAGTTTGTGCCATTCTACTCTGACTAAGTTTGTGCCATTCTACTCTGGCTAAGTTTGTGCCATTATACTCTGGCTAAGTTTGTGCCATTCTACTCTGGCTAAGTTTGTACCATTCTACTCTGGCTAAGTTTGTGCCATTCTACTCTGGCTAAGTTTGTACCATTCTACTCTGACTAAGTTTGTGCCATTCTACTCTGGCTAAGTTTGTGCCATTCTACTCTGGCTAAGTTTGTACCATTCTACTCTGGCTAAGTTTGTACCATTCTACTCTGACTAAGTTTGTACCATTCTACTCTGGCTAAGTTTGTACCATTCTACTCTGGCTAATTTTGTGCCATTCTACTCTGGCTAAGTTTGTACCATTCTACTCTGACTAAGTTTGTACCATTCTACTCTGGCTAAGTTTGTGCCATTCTACTCTGGCTAAGTTTGTGCCATTCTACTCTGGCTAAGTTTGTGCCATTCTACTCTGGCTAAGTTTGTGCCATTCTACTCTGGCTAAGTTTGTGCCATTCTACTCTGGCTAAGTTTGTACCATTCTACTCTGGCTAAGTTTGTGCCATTCTACTCTGGCTAAGTTTGTGCCATTCTACTCTGGCTAAGTTTGTGCCATTCTACTCTGGCTAAGTTTGTACCATTCTACTCTGGCTAAGTTTGTACCATTCTACTCTGACTAAGTTTGTGCCATTCTACTCTGGCTAAGTTTGTGCCATTCTACTCTGGCTAAGTTTGTACCATTCTACTCTGGCTAAGTTTGTACCATTCTACTCTGACTAAGTTTGTACCATTCTACTCTGACTAAGTTCGTGCCATTCTACTCTGACTAAGTTTGTGCCATTCTACTCTGGCTAAGTTTGGGTCATTCTAGTGTGAAAGGTACTGGGGTTCGTATACCCTGTCTGCTCGACCAGCCACCATTCTACTCTGGCTAAGTTTGTACCATTATACTCTGGCTAAGTTTGTACCATTCTACTCTGGCTAAGTTTGTGCCATTCTACTCTGGCTAAGTTTGTGCCATTCTACTCTGGCTAAGTTTGTACCATTCTACTCTGACTAAGTTTGTGCCATTCTACTCTGGCTAAGTTTGTGCCATTCTACTCTGGCTAAGTTTGTGCCATTCTACTCTGACTAAGTTTGTACCATTCTACTCTGGCTAAGTTTGTACCATTCTACTCTGGCTAAGTTTGTGCCATTCTACTCTGACTAAGTTTGTGCCATTCTACTCTGGCTAAGTTTGTGCCATTCGACTCTGGCTAAGTTTGTGCCATTCTACTCTGGCTAAGTTTGTGCCATTATACTCTGACTAAGTTTGTGCCATTCTACTCTGGCTAAGTTTGTGTCATTCTAGTGTGAAAGGTACTGGGGTTCGTATACCCTGTCTGCTCGACCAGCCGCCATTCTACTCTGGCTAAGTTTGTACCATTCTACTCTGGCTAAGTTTGTACCATTCTACTCTGGCTAAGTTTGCACCATTCTACTCTGGCTAAGTTTGTGCCATTCTACTCTGGTTAAGTTTGTGCCATTATACTCTGACTAAGTTTGTGCCATTATACTCTGACTAAGTTTGTGCCATTCTACTCTGGCTAAGTTTGTGCCATTCTACTCTGGCTAAGTTTGTACCATTCTACTCTGGCTAAGTTTGTACCATTCTACTCTGACTAAGTTTGTGCCATTCTACTCTGGCTAAGTTTGGGTCATTCTAGTGTGAAAGGTACTGGGGTTCGTATACCCTGTCTGCTCGACCAGCCGCCATTCTACTCTGGCTAAGTTTGTACCATTCTACTCTGGCTAAGTTTGTACCATTCTACTCTGGCTAAGTTTGCACCATTCTACTCTGGCTAAGTTTGTGCCATTCTACTCTGGCTAAGTTTGTACCATTCTACTCTGGCTAAGTTTGTACCATTCTACTCTGGCTAAGTTTGTGCCATTCTACTCTGGCTAAGTTTGTGCCATTCTACTCTGGCTAAGTTTGTGCCATTCTACTCTGGCTAAGTTTGTACCATTCTACTCTGGCTAAGTTTGTGCCATTCTACTCTGGCTAAGTTTGTGCCATTCTACTCTGACTAAGTTTGTGCCATTCTACTCTGGCTAAGTTTGTGCCATTCTACTCTGGCTAAGTTTGTGCCATTCTACTCTGGCTAAGTTTGTACCATTCTACTCTGGCTAAGTTTGTGCCATTCTACTCTGGCTAAGTTTGTACCATTCTACTCTGGCTAAGTTTGTACCATTCTACTCTGGCTAAGTTTGCACCATTCTACTCTGGCTAAGTTTGTACCATTCTACTCTGACTAAGTTTGTGCCATTCTACTCTGACTAAGTTTGTACCATTCTACTCTGGCTAAGTTTGCACCATTCTACTCTGACTAAGTTTGTACCATTCTACTCTGGCTAAGTTTGTACCATTCTACTCTGACTAAGTTTGTGCCATTCTACTCTGACTAAGTTTGTGCCATTATACTCTGGCTAAGTTTGTACCATTCTACTCTGACTAAGTTTGTGCCATTCTACTCTGACTAAGTTTGTGCCATTCTACTCTGGCTAAGTTTGTGCCATTCTACTCTGGCTAAGTTTGTACCATTCTACTCTGGCTAAGTTTGTGCCATTCTACTCTGGCTAAGTTTGTGCCATTCTACTCTGGCTAAGTTTGTGCCATTCTACTCTGGCTAAGTTTGTACCATTCTACTCTGGCTAAGTTTGTACCATTCTACTCTGACTAAGTTTGTGCCATTCTACTCTGGCTAAGTTTGTGCCATTCTACTCTGGCTAAGTTTGTACCATTCTACTCTGGCTAAGTTTGTACCATTCTACTCTGACTAAGTTTGTACCATTCTACTCTGACTAAGTTCGTGCCATTCTACTCTGACTAAGTTTGTGCCATTCTACTCTGGCTAAGTTTGGGTCATTCTAGTGTGAAAGGTACTGGGGTTCGTATACCCTGTCTGCTCGACCAGCCACCATTCTACTCTGGCTAAGTTTGTACCATTATACTCTGGCTAAGTTTGTACCATTCTACTCTGGCTAAGTTTGTGCCATTCTACTCTGGCTAAGTTTGTGCCATTCTACTCTGGCTAAGTTTGTACCATTCTACTCTGACTAAGTTTGTGCCATTCTACTCTGGCTAAGTTTGTGCCATTCTACTCTGGCTAAGTTTGTGCCATTCTACTCTGACTAAGTTTGTACCATTCTACTCTGGCTAAGTTTGTACCATTCTACTCTGGCTAAGTTTGTGCCATTCTACTCTGACTAAGTTTGTGCCATTCTACTCTGGCTAAGTTTGTGCCATTCGACTCTGGCTAAGTTTGTGCCATTCTACTCTGGCTAAGTTTGTGCCATTATACTCTGACTAAGTTTGTGCCATTATACTCTGACTAAGTTTGTGCCATTCTACTCTGGCTAAGTTTGTGCCATTCTACTCTGGCTAAGTTTGTACCATTCTACTCTGGCTAAGTTTGTACCATTCTACTCTGACTAAGTTTGTGCCATTCTACTCTGGCTAAGTTTGGGTCATTCTAGTGTGAAAGGTACTGGGGTTCGTATACCCTGTCTGCTCGACCAGCCGCCATTCTACTCTGGCTAAGTTTGTACCATTCTACTCTGGCTAAGTTTGTACCATTCTACTCTGGCTAAGTTTGCACCATTCTACTCTGGCTAAGTTTGTGCCATTCTACTCTGGTTAAGTTTGTGCCATTATACTCTGACTAAGTTTGTGCCATTATACTCTGACTAAGTTTGTGCCATTCTACTCTGGCTAAGTTTGTGCCATTCTACTCTGGCTAAGTTTGTACCATTCTACTCTGGCTAAGTTTGTACCATTCTACTCTGACTAAGTTTGTGCCATTCTACTCTGGCTAAGTTTGGGTCATTCTAGTGTGAAAGGTACTGGGGTTCGTATACCCTGTCTGCTCGACCAGCCGCCATTCTACTCTGGCTAAGTTTGTACCATTCTACTCTGGCTAAGTTTGTACCATTCTACTCTGGCTAAGTTTGCACCATTCTACTCTGGCTAAGTTTGTGCCATTCTACTCTGGCTAAGTTTGTACCATTCTACTCTGGCTAAGTTTGTACCATTCTACTCTGGCTAAGTTTGTGCCATTCTACTCTGGCTAAGTTTGTGCCATTCTACTCTGGCTAAGTTTGTGCCATTCTACTCTGGCTAAGTTTGTACCATTCTACTCTGGCTAAGTTTGTGCCATTCTACTCTGGCTAAGTTTGTGCCATTCTACTCTGACTAAGTTTGTGCCATTCTACTCTGGCTAAGTTTGTGCCATTCTACTCTGGCTAAGTTTGTGCCATTCTACTCTGGCTAAGTTTGTACCATTCTACTCTGGCTAAGTTTGTGCCATTCTACTCTGGCTAAGTTTGTACCATTCTACTCTGGCTAAGTTTGTACCATTCTACTCTGGCTAAGTTTGCACCATTCTACTCTGGCTAAGTTTGTACCATTCTACTCTGACTAAGTTTGTGCCATTCTACTCTGACTAAGTTTGTACCATTCTACTCTGGCTAAGTTTGCACCATTCTACTCTGACTAAGTTTGTACCATTCTACTCTGGCTAAGTTTGTACCATTCTACTCTGACTAAGTTTGTGCCATTCTACTCTGACTAAGTTTGTGCCATTATACTCTGGCTAAGTTTGTACCATTCTACTCTGACTAAGTTTGTGCCATTCTACTCTGACTAAGTTTGTGCCATTCTACTCTGGCTAAGTTTGTACCATTCTACTCTGACTAAGTTTGTGCCATTCTACTCTGACTAAGTTTGTGCCATTCTACTCTGGCTAAGTTTGTGCCATTCTACTCTGGCTAAGTTTGTACCATTCTACTCTGGCTAAGTTTGTACCATTCTACTCTGACTAAGTTTGTGCCATTCTACTCTGGCTAAGTTTGTGCCATTCTACTCTGACTAAGTTTGTGCCATTCTACTCTGGCTAAGTTTGTGCCATTCTACTCTGACTAAGTTTGTGCCATTCTACTCTGGCTAAGTTTGTACCATTCTACTCTGGCTAAGTTTGCACCATTCTACTCTGGCTAAGTTTGTACCATTCTACTCTGACTAAGTTTGTGCCATTCTACTCTGACTAAGTTTGTACCATTCTACTCTGGCTAAGTTTGCACCATTCTACTCTGACTAAGTTTGTACCATTCTACTCTGGCTAAGTTTGTGCCATTCTACTCTGACTAAGTTTGTGCCATTCTACTCTGGCTAAGTTTGTGCCATTCTACTCTGACTAAGTTTGTGCGATTCTACTCTGACTAAGTTTGTGCCATTCTACTCTGGCTAAGTTTGTGCCATTCTACTCTGACTAAGTTTGTGCCATTCTACTCTGACTAAGTTTGTGCCATTCTACTCTGACTAAGTTTGTGCCATTCTACTCTGGCTAAGTTTGTGCCATTCTACTCTGACTAAGTTTGTGCCATTCTACTCTGACTAAGTTTGTGCCATTCTACTCTGGCTAAGTTTGTACCATTCTACTCTGGCTAAGTTTGTACCATTCTACTCTGACTAAGTTTGTGCCATTCTACTCTGACTAAGTTTGTGCCATTCTACTCTGACTAAGTTTGTGCCATTCTACTCTGGCTAAGTTTGTGCCATTCTACTCTGGCTAAGTTTGTACCATTCTACTCTGGCTAAGTTTGTACCATTCTACTCTGGCTAAGTTTGTGCCATTCTACTCTGGCTAAGTTTGTACCATTCTACTCTGACTAAGTTTGTACCATTCTACTCTGGCTAAGTTTGTGCCATTCTACTCTGGCTAAGTTTGTACCATTCTACTCTGGCTAAGTTTGTGCCATTCTACTCTGGCTAAGTTTGTGCCATTCTACTCTGGCTAAGTTTGTGCCATTCTACTCTGGCTAAGTTTGTACCATTCTACTCTGGCTAAGTTTGTGCCATTCTACTCTGGCTAAGTTTGTACCATTCTACTCTGGCTAAGTTTGTACCATTCTACTCTGGCTAAGTTTGCACCATTCTACTCTGGCTAAGTTTGTACCATTCTACTCTGACTAAGTTTGTGCCATTCTACTCTGACTAAGTTTGTACCATTCTACTCTGGCTAAGTTTGCACCATTCTACTCTGACTAAGTTTGTACCATTCTACTCTGGCTAAGTTTGTACCATTCTACTCTGACTAAGTTTGTGCCATTCTACTCTGACTAAGTTTGTGCCATTATACTCTGGCTAAGTTTGTACCATTCTACTCTGACTAAGTTTGTGCCATTCTACTCTGACTAAGTTTGTGCCATTCTACTCTGGCTAAGTTTGTGCCATTCTACTCTGGCTAAGTTTGTACCATTCTACTCTGGCTAAGTTTGTGCCATTCTACTCTGGCTAAGTTTGTGCCATTCTACTCTGGCTAAGTTTGTGCCATTCTACTCTGGCTAAGTTTGTACCATTCTACTCTGGCTAAGTTTGTACCATTCTACTCTGACTAAGTTTGTGCCATTCTACTCTGGCTAAGTTTGTGCCATTCTACTCTGGCTAAGTTTGTACCATTCTACTCTGGCTAAGTTTGTACCATTCTACTCTGACTAAGTTTGTACCATTCTACTCTGACTAAGTTCGTGCCATTCTACTCTGACTAAGTTTGTGCCATTCTACTCTGGCTAAGTTTGGGTCATTCTAGTGTGAAAGGTACTGGGGTTCGTATACCCTGTCTGCTCGACCAGCCACCATTCTACTCTGGCTAAGTTTGTACCATTATACTCTGGCTAAGTTTGTACCATTCTACTCTGGCTAAGTTTGTGCCATTCTACTCTGGCTAAGTTTGTGCCATTCTACTCTGGCTAAGTTTGTACCATTCTACTCTGACTAAGTTTGTGCCATTCTACTCTGGCTAAGTTTGTGCCATTCTACTCTGGCTAAGTTTGTGCCATTCTACTCTGACTAAGTTTGTACCATTCTACTCTGGCTAAGTTTGTACCATTCTACTCTGGCTAAGTTTGTGCCATTCTACTCTGACTAAGTTTGTGCCATTCTACTCTGGCTAAGTTTGTGCCATTCGACTCTGGCTAAGTTTGTGCCATTCTACTCTGGCTAAGTTTGTGCCATTATACTCTGACTAAGTTTGTGCCATTATACTCTGACTAAGTTTGTGCCATTCTACTCTGGCTAAGTTTGTGCCATTCTACTCTGGCTAAGTTTGTACCATTCTACTCTGGCTAAGTTTGTACCATTCTACTCTGACTAAGTTTGTGCCATTCTACTCTGGCTAAGTTTGGGTCATTCTAGTGTGAAAGGTACTGGGGTTCGTATACCCTGTCTGCTCGACCAGCCGCCATTCTACTCTGGCTAAGTTTGTACCATTCTACTCTGGCTAAGTTTGTACCATTCTACTCTGGCTAAGTTTGCACCATTCTACTCTGGCTAAGTTTGTGCCATTCTACTCTGGTTAAGTTTGTGCCATTATACTCTGACTAAGTTTGTGCCATTATACTCTGACTAAGTTTGTGCCATTCTACTCTGGCTAAGTTTGTGCCATTCTACTCTGGCTAAGTTTGTACCATTCTACTCTGGCTAAGTTTGTACCATTCTACTCTGACTAAGTTTGTGCCATTCTACTCTGGCTAAGTTTGGGTCATTCTAGTGTGAAAGGTACTGGGGTTCGTATACCCTGTCTGCTCGACCAGCCGCCATTCTACTCTGGCTAAGTTTGTACCATTCTACTCTGGCTAAGTTTGTACCATTCTACTCTGGCTAAGTTTGCACCATTCTACTCTGGCTAAGTTTGTGCCATTCTACTCTGGCTAAGTTTGTACCATTCTACTCTGGCTAAGTTTGTACCATTCTACTCTGGCTAAGTTTGTGCCATTCTACTCTGGCTAAGTTTGTGCCATTCTACTCTGGCTAAGTTTGTGCCATTCTACTCTGGCTAAGTTTGTACCATTCTACTCTGGCTAAGTTTGTGCCATTCTACTCTGGCTAAGTTTGTGCCATTCTACTCTGACTAAGTTTGTGCCATTCTACTCTGGCTAAGTTTGTGCCATTCTACTCTGGCTAAGTTTGTGCCATTCTACTCTGGCTAAGTTTGTACCATTCTACTCTGGCTAAGTTTGTGCCATTCTACTCTGGCTAAGTTTGTACCATTCTACTCTGGCTAAGTTTGTACCATTCTACTCTGGCTAAGTTTGCACCATTCTACTCTGGCTAAGTTTGTACCATTCTACTCTGACTAAGTTTGTGCCATTCTACTCTGACTAAGTTTGTACCATTCTACTCTGGCTAAGTTTGCACCATTCTACTCTGACTAAGTTTGTACCATTCTACTCTGGCTAAGTTTGTACCATTCTACTCTGACTAAGTTTGTGCCATTCTACTCTGACTAAGTTTGTGCCATTATACTCTGGCTAAGTTTGTACCATTCTACTCTGACTAAGTTTGTGCCATTCTACTCTGACTAAGTTTGTGCCATTCTACTCTGGCTAAGTTTGTACCATTCTACTCTGACTAAGTTTGTGCCATTCTACTCTGACTAAGTTTGTGCCATTCTACCAGTGTTCGCGCTGTCGGTAGCCAAATTAGCCAATGGCTAATCTTTTTCGAATTTGGCTAATAAAAATTTCATTTGGCTAAACTTTTGGCTAAACTTTTTTTTAACCCAAATGGAGACTGAAAGCATGGAGCCAGAAAGCTAATTAATAAAAGCGCTCAATAGATCGACATTCAAGACGAAGTTAGGTGACGAAAGTATTTCATTATTTTCGTACTTATGAAATATCGTACAAAGGGAAACCCGATCGACAACTCTATCAACCTAGCGATCACAAAGTGATATGCAATCATCTTTAGTTTTCACAAGACGGACATTCAAAGACGCATGGACATTAAACGACCGTGGTTGAATTATAACAATGTGAAGAAAGCAATGTTTTGTAAAGTGCATTGACGCCGGTATATAAGCAGTTTGTTCGTAACAGGCTGTTTTAATCTGGATAAATATTACGTCACTCTGCACGAAGCAGCAACAGGTCATTATTAATTTTTACATGTAATCCCCTAATCCCCCATTCAGCCCATTGTCTGTCTGGTCACTCACGGCGCGCCTGCACAATGCATGTTTATGATGACATTGTATTTATGACGGTCGAGGTTTATGAGCACCAAGTGTAAGACAATAGCTTAATCAGCCAAATGTGAATAACGACAGATATTTTGTGGCTATTTGTCGTCAATACCGATACAGTCAAAATAATATGCATGCTTTTATGACAGATTGTAATTTGATAATCGCGTAACAGTATTAAGTTATTAGTTTCCAGATGTCACTTAGATATTTTCGCAAGGATAAATATTTAATGATTTAAAAAAGATATTGATATTAAACAAACAAAATAATGACATTAAGAAGGACAATCCCGGGTTACCCCCCCCCCCCCCCCAATTCACTCTTTCACATAAAGATTAATACATTTTTAATAAATGATATATATAAAAATACTTCTAGTTCATCAAAATTATTTAAATTATTGTGTATTTTACCTGTGTCTGTTAGATTTTACGTTTTAGTCATTAATTGTGAACCGACCAGAAAACGATGATTTAATTTGGCCAAAGTGTTTTTTAATTTGGCCAAAAAACATTTGGCTAAAGTTTTTTTCATTTGGCTAATAAAATTTTCATTTGGCTAAACTTTTGGCTAAACTTTTTTTCGGTCCAGCACGAACACTGCATTCTACTCTGACTAAGTTTGTGCCATTCTACTCTGGCTAAGTTTGTACCATTCTACTCTGGCTAAGTTTGCACCATTCTACTCTGGCTAAGTTTGTACCATTCTACTCTGACTAAGTTTGTGCCATTCTACTCTGACTAAGTTTGTACCATTCTACTCTGGCTAAGTTTGCACCATTCTACTCTGACTAAGTTTGTACCATTCTACTCTGGCTAAGTTTGTGCCATTCTACTCTGACTAAGTTTGTGCCATTCTACTCTGGCTAAGTTTGTGCCATTCTACTCTGACTAAGTTTGTGCGATTCTACTCTGACTAAGTTTGTGCCATTCTACTCTGGCTAAGTTTGTGCCATTCTACTCTGACTAAGTTTGTGCCATTCTACTCTGACTAAGTTTGTGCCATTCTACTCTGACTAAGTTTGTGCCATTCTACTCTGGCTAAGTTTGTGCCATTCTACTCTGACTAAGTTTGTGCCATTCTACTCTGACTAAGTTTGTGCCATTCTACTCTGGCTAAGTTTGTACCATTCTACTCTGGCTAAGTTTGTACCATTCTACTCTGACTAAGTTTGTGCCATTCTACTCTGACTAAGTTTGTGCCATTCTACTCTGACTAAGTTTGTGCCATTCTACTCTGGCTAAGTTTGTGCCATTCTACTCTGGCTAAGTTTGTACCATTCTACTCTGGCTAAGTTTGTACCATTCTACTCTGGCTAAGTTTGTGCCATTCTACTCTGGCTAAGTTTGTACCATTCTACTCTGACTAAGTTTGTACCATTCTACTCTGGCTAAGTTTGTGCCATTCTACTCTGGCTAAGTTTGTACCATTCTACTCTGGCTAAGTTTGTGCCATTCTACTCTGGCTAAGTTTGTGCCATTCTACTCTGGCTAAGTTTGTGCCATTCTACTCTGGCTAAGTTTGTACCATTCTACTCTGGCTAAGTTTGTGCCATTCTACTCTGGCTAAGTTTGTACCATTCTACTCTGGCTAAGTTTGTACCATTCTACTCTGGCTAAGTTTGCACCATTCTACTCTGGCTAAGTTTGTACCATTCTACTCTGACTAAGTTTGTGCCATTCTACTCTGACTAAGTTTGTACCATTCTACTCTGGCTAAGTTTGCACCATTCTACTCTGACTAAGTTTGTACCATTCTACTCTGGCTAAGTTTGTACCATTCTACTCTGACTAAGTTTGTGCCATTCTACTCTGACTAAGTTTGTGCCATTATACTCTGGCTAAGTTTGTACCATTCTACTCTGACTAAGTTTGTGCCATTCTACTCTGACTAAGTTTGTGCCATTCTACTCTGGCTAAGTTTGTGCCATTCTACTCTGGCTAAGTTTGTACCATTCTACTCTGGCTAAGTTTGTGCCATTCTACTCTGGCTAAGTTTGTGCCATTCTACTCTGGCTAAGTTTGTGCCATTCTACTCTGGCTAAGTTTGTACTATTCTACTCTGGCTAAGTTTGTACCATTCTACTCTGACTAAGTTTGTGCCATTCTACTCTGGCTAAGTTTGTGCCATTCTACTCTGGCTAAGTTTGTACCATTCTACTCTGGCTAAGTTTGTACCATTCTACTCTGACTAAGTTTGTACCATTCTACTCTGACTAAGTTCGTGCCATTCTACTCTGACTAAGTTTGTGCCATTCTACTCTGGCTAAGTTTGGGTCATTCTAGTGTGAAAGGTACTGGGGTTCGTATACCCTGTCTGCTCGACCAGCCACCATTCTACTCTGGCTAAGTTTGTACCATTATACTCTGGCTAAGTTTGTACCATTCTACTCTGGCTAAGTTTGTGCCATTCTACTCTGGCTAAGTTTGTGCCATTCTACTCTGGCTAAGTTTGTACCATTCTACTCTGACTAAGTTTGTGCCATTCTACTCTGGCTAAGTTTGTGCCATTCTACTCTGGCTAAGTTTGTGCCATTCTACTCTGACTAAGTTTGTACCATTCTACTCTGGCTAAGTTTGTACCATTCTACTCTGGCTAAGTTTGTGCCATTCTACTCTGACTAAGTTTGTGCCATTCTACTCTGGCTAAGTTTGTGCCATTCGACTCTGGCTAAGTTTGTGCCATTCTACTCTGGCTAAGTTTGTGCCATTATACTCTGACTAAGTTTGTGCCATTATACTCTGACTAAGTTTGTGCCATTCTACTCTGGCTAAGTTTGTGCCATTCTACTCTGGCTAAGTTTGTACCATTCTACTCTGGCTAAGTTTGTACCATTCTACTCTGACTAAGTTTGTGCCATTCTACTCTGGCTAAGTTTGGGTCATTCTAGTGTGAAAGGTACTGGGGTTCGTATACCCTGTCTGCTCGACCAGCCGCCATTCTACTCTGGCTAAGTTTGTACCATTCTACTCTGGCTAAGTTTGTACCATTCTACTCTGGCTAAGTTTGCACCATTCTACTCTGGCTAAGTTTGTGCCATTCTACTCTGGTTAAGTTTGTGCCATTATACTCTGACTAAGTTTGTGCCATTATACTCTGACTAAGTTTGTGCCATTCTACTCTGGCTAAGTTTGTGCCATTCTACTCTGGCTAAGTTTGTACCATTCTACTCTGGCTAAGTTTGTACCATTCTACTCTGACTAAGTTTGTGCCATTCTACTCTGGCTAAGTTTGGGTCATTCTAGTGTGAAAGGTACTGGGGTTCGTATACCCTGTCTGCTCGACCAGCCGCCATTCTACTCTGGCTAAGTTTGTACCATTCTACTCTGGCTAAGTTTGTACCATTCTACTCTGGCTAAGTTTGCACCATTCTACTCTGGCTAAGTTTGTGCCATTCTACTCTGGCTAAGTTTGTACCATTCTACTCTGGCTAAGTTTGTACCATTCTACTCTGGCTAAGTTTGTGCCATTCTACTCTGGCTAAGTTTGTGCCATTCTACTCTGGCTAAGTTTGTGCCATTCTACTCTGGCTAAGTTTGTACCATTCTACTCTGGCTAAGTTTGTGCCATTCTACTCTGGCTAAGTTTGTGCCATTCTACTCTGACTAAGTTTGTGCCATTCTACTCTGGCTAAGTTTGTGCCATTCTACTCTGGCTAAGTTTGTGCCATTCTACTCTGGCTAAGTTTGTACCATTCTACTCTGGCTAAGTTTGTGCCATTCTACTCTGGCTAAGTTTGTACCATTCTACTCTGGCTAAGTTTGTACCATTCTACTCTGGCTAAGTTTGCACCATTCTACTCTGGCTAAGTTTGTACCATTCTACTCTGACTAAGTTTGTGCCATTCTACTCTGACTAAGTTTGTACCATTCTACTCTGGCTAAGTTTGCACCATTCTACTCTGACTAAGTTTGTACCATTCTACTCTGGCTAAGTTTGTACCATTCTACTCTGACTAAGTTTGTGCCATTCTACTCTGACTAAGTTTGTGCCATTATACTCTGGCTAAGTTTGTACCATTCTACTCTGACTAAGTTTGTGCCATTCTACTCTGACTAAGTTTGTGCCATTCTACTCTGGCTAAGTTTGTACCATTCTACTCTGACTAAGTTTGTGCCATTCTACTCTGACTAAGTTTGTGCCATTCTACTCTGGCTAAGTTTGTGCCATTCTACTCTGGCTAAGTTTGTACCATTCTACTCTGGCTAAGTTTGTACCATTCTACTCTGACTAAGTTTGTGCCATTCTACTCTGGCTAAGTTTGTGCCATTCTACTCTGACTAAGTTTGTGCCATTCTACTCTGGCTAAGTTTGTGCCATTCTACTCTGACTAAGTTTGTGCCATTCTACTCTGGCTAAGTTTGTACCATTCTACTCTGGCTAAGTTTGCACCATTCTACTCTGACTAAGTTTGTGCCATTCTACTCTAGCTAAGTTTGTGCCATTCTACTCTGACTAAGTTTGTGCCATTCTACTCTGACTAAGTTTGTGCCATTCTACTCTGGCTAAGTTTGTACCATTCTACTCTGGCTAAGTTTGTACCATTCTACTCTGACTAAGTTTGTGCCATTCTACTCTGACTAAGTTTGTGCCATTCTACTCTGACTAAGTTTGTGCCATTCTACTCTGGCTAAGTTTGTGCCATTCTACTCTGGCTAAGTTTGTACCATTCTACTCTGGCTAAGTTTGTACCATTCTACTCTGGCTAAGTTTGTGCCATTCTACTCTGGCTAAGTTTGTACCATTCTACTCTGACTAAGTTTGTACCATTCTACTCTGGCTAAGTTTGTGCCATTCTACTCTGGCTAAGTTTGTACCATTCTACTCTGGCTAAGTTTGTACCATTCTACTCTGGCTAAGTTTGTGCCATTCTACTCTGGCTAAGTTTGTACCATTCTACTCTGGCTAAGTTTGGGTCATTCTAGTGTGAAAGGTACTGGGGTTCGTATACCCTGTCTGCTCGACCAGCCGCCATTCTACTCTGGCTAAGTTTGTGCCATTCTACTCTGGCTAAGTTTGTACCATTCTACTCTGGCTAAGTTTGCACCATTCTACTCTGGCTAAGTTTGTACCATTCTACTCTGGCTAAGTTTGTACCATTCTACTCTGGCTAAGTTTGTACCATTCTACTCTGACTAAGTTTGTGCCATTCTACTCTGACTAAGTTTGTGCCATTCTACTCTGGCTAAGTTTGTACCATTATACTCTGACTAAGTTTGTGCCATTCTACTCTGGCTAAGTTTGTGCCATTCTACTCTGGCTAAGTTTGTACCATTCTACTCTGGCTAAGTTTGGGTCATTCTAGTGTGAAAGGTACTGGGGTTCGTACACCCTGTCTGCTCGACCAGCCGCCATTCTACTCTGGCTAAGATTGTGCCATTCTACTCTGGCTAAGTTTGCACCATTCTACTCTGGCTAAGTTTGTACCATTCTACTCTGGCTAAGTTTGTGCCATTCTACTCTGGCTAAGTTTGTGCCATTCTACTCTGGCTAAGTTTGTACCATTATACTCTGACTAAGTTTGTGCCATTCTACACTGGCTAAGTTTGTGCCATTCTACTCTGGCTAAGTTTGTGCCATTCTACTCTGGCTAAGTTTGCACCATTCTACTCTGGCTAAGTTTGTACCATTCTACTCTGGCTAAGTTTGCACCATTCTACTCTGGCTAAGTTTGTACCATTCTACTCTGGCTAAGTTTGTGCCATTCTACTCTGGCTAAGTTTGTGCCATTCTACTCTGGCTAAGTTTGTGCCATTCTACTCTGGCTAAGTTTGTGCCATTCTACTCTGGCTAAGTTTGGGTCATTCTAGTGTGAAAGGTACTGGGGTTTGTATACCCTGTCTGCTCGACCAGCCGCCATTCTACTCTGGCTAAGTTTGGGTCATTCTAGTGTGAAAGGTACTGGGGTTCGTATCCCCTGTCTGTTCGACCACCAGCAAGCCAACCCATACCATTAATGGCTAAACCATTGGTAACCACAAAGTAACCAAAATTCTATGTGGGGCTCTCTATGGGATGATCTATCTCTTCCTGTCAGAAAAGATAAGGTGCAAGGTAATTACTTGGATCTGGCTTTTGACACACACAGGTCGCTGTCATCAGGAACGACTCCCTTGCCCATCGGTGAAGGTAAGAATGGCAGCTTTGTGTTGTTGATTAGCTTCTGTATGGATGACTCAGCTCTACCATAAGCAGCACCTGATACAAAAGACAAAGAAATATAGAGTGTTTGTCTTGAGGCAACCGACAACAATGGATGGGTCATGGAGTTCATTAACCCTTTCATGGCTGGAGCTTCCTAAAATTTAGCGAAAACCATCCTGTGCCAATGCAATCTCTTATATATGCGAGTCTGTCATAGGGTGCCTCACATATATAAGACATAATAGACTTTGCAGAAATTT
The DNA here is from genome assembly GCA_032622095.1 of Siphonodentalium dalli. Lineage (NCBI taxonomy): Eukaryota > Metazoa > Mollusca > Scaphopoda > Gadilida > Siphonodentaliidae > Siphonodentalium > Siphonodentalium dalli. The sequence goes on from CP136068.1 coordinate 4,081,005, forward strand.
AAGCACAAAGAACACGTCTGTACCTCAACAAAAGCAACATGTTCACAGTCTATTACACAGGATAAGTTGATAATACAATTGTTTAGGAGCTTCCTCTTTCAAATGGTATATAATATGGCATATAATTGATCTTGGGGGGTTAGAAAATTAGGTGGGTCTTTAAAGGAGTGTTTTGACTTAGTAAAATATGTAGATCCTATTGTCCGTGCCTTAAAAGAGTAATCATAGTTGCCTCCAGTCAAATGATGAAACACAAATATTTTGCTTCTATCACAAGAATGCATGGACTGTGATATATTATGAATGCAATTTATTAAAATACATAGACTACCTTCAATAAATGTTTAACTTAACCGAAATTTCTGACAAACTCTGTGGCAAAGACGGTGTTTATACCTGGAAATTATATTTATACTGCAATGAAGTGCACTTCAGTTTCTGTGTTACATTCAATAATTAATCATCATTCCAAATGAAACTACCACACACTCTGTGGCGAAACATTACTTCGCATGTTTTATGCCCGAAATTATTAGTTTTGTCCCAACTGTTGGATGCATTCTAAGCAGAAAACCTGAACTTTAAATACTTAAATCATTGGGTTTAACTTACGTTACAGTGACCGATAAATACTTCAGATGGATTTGTTTTAATGATATGTGTACCGTGAAGATATATATCAAGATACTTGTAAATTAACAAGACGTATTTTCACTTCTAGTTGGTTATCCAATATGTTGCTTTCGTCGTTGCATAGTTTGGAGTTGCGGCCATTTTGACAGCCATTCATGGCCACGATTGCATTATTTTATGTCTTTGTCAATTTATTCGCCAGTACTCTAATTTCACATTAACTGATATTTATTGGATGGAGGAGTAAGATGTTCTGGCGTCACCGATGAGGGATATTGTCGAAAAACCTACCTCCCAAACTCGGAAAATGAGCATTTTAAAAATTGCTGTAAAAATGTTCACTCAAAGTGGATTTATGATATGTTGGTATAGAGGTGATATTCCTGCTTCAAATGACACCAAAATACCCTCATCACAAATTTCTTCTGTGTAGGCACCTAGTTTTGGGTTTGATGACCAGCTTATAACTATAAGTAAGGATGTTTATATTGTTGCATTACATAGATACAGAGTATGGATGCAAGCTAGTCTGACATTTTTATGTGTCGAATACTGGATGTGGGGATAGGCATGTTTGATAGAAAGCAACCTTACCTTTACCGACAATGACTAGAGGTTTCTTAGCATCACAGAGTAAATCAACAGCTTTCTTCACAGATGATGGTGCAGCAAGACAGCTGGGTGGTGATTGACATACAGGACATTTCCTAAAAAATAAACAAGAACAAGGATTGAAAAAAAAACTTGTTCAATTAGTTTTTTTTTATACCACAAAAAATATGAAAATCCAACCTTTCAGATAAAATAAAAGAGGGAAAACTCTCTTGGAACGGAAAATGTGAACAACGTTAATGGACCCGCTTTTGAATGCCCTCATGATGCCCCAAATCTAAATACCAAATTTCATTGAGATCGGATAACACATGGTTGAGATATAAGAGCGGACGGGTGAAAATCCAACATATTGAGACAAGAGGTGGCATCAGAGATGCTGTGTCTCGTTTTCAGTGGCTTACCGCCGGTGGCTACCGCCAATTGGTGTGCATCAGTATCGGTAGACTAATTAATAGGTAAAATCGAAAAATGACTAATTAAGGGCCATAACACCATCAAATTTTATCGGGCCAGGCTGGTTTTCGAACTCGTCCGAAATATTCTTGGCAAGTATGTCTATTCCAAATTTTAAACAAATCGGAGGACGTTTGTTGAAGTTATCGCGCTAACGAGCTAAAAATTCACGATAAATGACTAATTAAGGGCCATAACTCTATCAAATTTTATTGGGCCAGGCTGGTTTTCGAACTCGTCCAGGATATTATTGGAAGACACTTATATACCAAATTTTAGTTGAATCGGATGACGTTTGTTGAAGTTATCGCGCTAACGAGCTCAAAATTTGTACAAAATGACTACTTAAGGACCATAACTCTATCAAATTTTATCGGACCGGGCCGGTTTTCTAACTCGTCCGAGGTATTCTTGGGAGACACCTATATATCAAAATTTCAATCAAATAGGATGATGTTTGTTAAATTATCGCGCTAACGAGCTGAAAATTTGTGAAAAAATGACTAATTAAGGGCCATAACTCTATCAAATTTTATCGCACCTGGCCGGTTTTCGAACTCGACCGAGATATTCTTGGGAGACACCTATATACCAAATTTCAATCAAATCGGATAACGTTTGTTGAAGTTATCGCGCTAACGAGCTGAAAATTCGTGAAAAATGACTAATTAAGGGCCATAACTCTATCAAATTTTATCGGACCAGGCCGGTTTTCGAACTCGTCCGAGATATTCTTGGGAGACACCTATATACCAAATTTCAATATTTCAATCAAATCGGATAACGTTTGTTGAAGTTATCGCGCTAACGAGCTGAAAATTCTTGAAAAATGACTAATTAAGGGCCATAAATCTATCAAAATTTATCAGACCTGGCTGGTTTTCGAACTCGACCGAGATATTCTTGGGAGACACCTATATACCAAATTTCAATCAAATCGGATAACGTTTGTTGAAGTTATCGCGCTAACGAGCTGAAAATTCGTGAAAAATTACTAATTAAGGGCCATAACTCTATCAAATTTTATCGGACCAGGCCGGTTTTCGAACTCATCCGAGATATTCTTGGGAGACACCTATATACCAAATTTCAATCAAATCGGATAACGTTTGTTGAAGTTATCGCGCTAACGAGCTGAAAATTCGTGAAAAATGACTAATTAAGGGCCATAACTCTATCAAATTTTATCGGACCAGGCTGGTTTTCGAACTCGTCCGAGATATTCTTGGGAGACAACTATATCTCAAATTTCAATCGAATCAGATAACGTTTGTTGAAGTTGTTGCGCTAACGAGCCTAAAATCAGTGAAAAATGGCAAAGGGCCATAACTCTGTAATAAATGTGCCGACAAACCCGATTTTTTTGTCTGCAGCTTACGTGCATGGATATGTACTCACACACCATTTTTTTTTTAATCCGTCAATAAATGGTTGAGTTATAAGCAAAACACGTCGCCCGCCCGCCCGTACCCGCCCGCCCGCCCGTCTGCCGCCCGCCCACCGTCCCTCATCAAACTATAAGTCGAGTTTTGGAAAAAAACTCGACTAATAAACAAAGAGGGATAATTCTTGAACAGAAAATGTGAACAACATCAATGAACCCCCTTTTGAAAGCCCTGCTGATGCCAAACATGCATACCAAATTTCATCAAAATCTGATAAACCATGGTTGAGATATATGAGCAGACAGACACATGGTCAGACAGATGGACAGATGCATGTAATCCAGTAAACCCCCTGGATGGGGACATAACAAATAAAATCAATATTATTGTTAGAAGCATTTTAGACAGGTATCATCGATTCAGATTTATTATTTTAAACCACGGAAACTATATACACAATCTGTAAGTTAGTTACTTAAAACTTTGGAGCCAGAGATAACACTTTAGAGCCAGTGATCTATTAAACTAAATATACTTGTATTATCAATGCTTATTATTCCTGAATACCCCTCCATACGAATAATAAGACAATTTCAATGTATACTTGCCAGTGCATTCTCTTATATATGCGAGTCTCACATAGGGAGCATATCACATACATGTATATAAGAGAAAGCAGTGGATTACAAGGTCAATGTAAATATTGTTAGGCCAATGCATTGTCCCTATGGGAGACTCGCATATATAAGAGAATGCACTGGCACAGGATTTCCCCAAAATTTCAGGAAGCTCCAGTCATGGAAGGGATAATGAATGTTTATTTCGATTAAAAATTTGATTTCATGTATTCCTGAACATGCAATAAAATAAACACATGTAGCCCAGTGTAGCCTGTATCTGTCAAGCTATGTTAAAGATAAAAAAGGTTCAATTATTAAGTTGTAGGTAGAGATGGAGGGGGTTGGGAACACCATAGAATGCCGGGGTAAACCTGTCTTCGGTAACATGGACAAAGGTGTGTAATAAATCTAGGTACACATTCTGAAGTGCCACATGGATAATTTAGAAGTCAAATAAATCAATAGGAGCATTATAGACAAATGATTGGTGTTTTGAAACAAGAGGTACGCTGTCGCGTGGCATTTGCCAGCGACCGTAGCAATTCGGATTAAGCATGGACGAAACTGCGGATATCCGAGGAGGTCTATATGACCATTCCAAAAGAAGTTCGTACAGAAATGTTGACTAAAAACCCCAAAACAAGCGTTCCGGAAACCCAAAAAAAGCGAAAATTCAAATTTTCTAAGTTGAAAAAAGGGCCATAACTCTGACAAAAATCATCAGATCATACCCAAATTCGCACTTGACATGTATTTTTATATAACTGATCCAAAAAAATACGGGATTTGCAATCGTACCAACAAATCTCACGCTATCATCTGGAAACCCAAAAAACAAAGAGAAAAATTGAATTTTCTAAGTAAAACAAAAGGGCCATAACTCTGGTGAAAATGGGTGGACGAAACCCGCGCTATGCATGCTGCTCTATCACCATACCAAATATCAGCTAAATCTTCCCAGCGGTTGCTGAACAATAATGCAAAATGTTTGTACGGAAGGACGTACGGAAGGACGTACGGACGGAGACGTCGACTATATACCCGCCGACTTCAAGTCGGGGGCATAATAAGAGCATATTATAAGACAAGCGTATGCGTACCAGTATCATAGAATCATGCACCATCATAATTAAATGCATGGGTGTCATTAAAGTTTTAATAAGCTTCAGTATCATGATTGATACCGGCAGTGTAAGATAAAGATGGGACCGTGGACAGTGGGTTTTAACAATTTTGAAATTCAGAATGTATTCGTAGGCTGCGAGGTATCAAAAGGGTTAATTTTTAAATTTAGAGTTAAGTACATGAGTAAGCAGGTTTATATTTGTAAGTAATAGTAGATAGGTCCGTGGTAATATAAATGAACTTTTGAAAATAAAAAGGTTTAATTAATCTGCTCCTGTGTTTATCATCTTGATTTAAAAAAATTTAAATATTCTCTCGGAAACCAATAAAATATTTTGAGTAGGGAGGTTTTTTTAGGGTAGGTTGAGTCAGGGAAAACAATGTTTTGTTTTAGTTTTGGCCTAAGAAACTCACATTATTGTATCTGAGGATACTGAAGCTGTTATCATATCTGCTGGGAAGTCCAAATAACATGCTCCAGGTCGTCCATATGTACTCTCTCTGATGGCCTGAGGGGTATAAATGAAAGTAATTATATCCACCATCCAAATAACACGCTCCGGGTCGTCCATATGTACTCTCTCTGATGGCCTGAGGGGTATAAATAAAAGTAATTATATCCACCATCCAAATAACACGCTCCGGGTCGTCCATATGTACTCTCTCTGATGGCCTGAGGGGTATAAATAAAAGTAATTATATCCACCATCCAAATAACACGCTCCGGGTCGTCCATATGTACTCTCTCTGATGGCCTGAGGGGTATAAATAAAAGTAATTATATCCACCATCCAAATAACACGCTCCGGGTCGTCCATATGTACTCTCTCTGATGGCCTGAGGGGTATAAATAAAAGTAATTATATCCACCATCCAAATAACACGCTCCGGGTCGTCCATATGTACTCTCTCTGATGGCCTGAGGGGTATAAATAAAAGTAATTATATCCACCATCCAAATAACACGCTCCGGGTCGTCCATATGTACTCTCTCTGATGGCCTGAGGGGTATAAATAAAAGTAATTATATCCACCATCCAAATAACACGCTCCGGGTCGTCCATATGTACTCTCTCTGATGGCCTGAGGGGTATAAATAAAAGTAATTATATCCACCATCCAAATAACACGCTCCGGGTCGTCCATATGTACTCTCTCTGATGGCCTGAGGGGTATAAATAAAAGTAATTATATCCACCATCCAAATAACACGCTCCGGGTCGTCCATATGTACTCTCTCTGATGGCCTGAGGGGTATAAATAAAAGTAATTATATCCACCATCCAAATAACACGCTCCGGGTCGTCCATATGTACTCTCTCTGATGGCCTGAGGGGTATAAATAAAAGTAATTATATCCACCATCCAAATAACATGCTCCGGGTCGTCCATATGTACTCTCTCTGATGGCCTGAGGGGTATAAATGAAAGTAATTCTATCCATCACTAGCTAAAGCAAGGTTAATGCAGGTAAATATCATAAATATAAACAAGGAAGTATTTGATGCACAGAAACACATTTGCATAAAAGGCCCCAAACACTGGAACTTTCATCTATCAAAGAATAGACCATAACAATACGTCTCAGCATTGTTCGATTTTCTATCCAAAATTTAGAGATCACCTAAAGTTAACTGAATCAAACTGGAATTTCCAAGCATTTGTCATTAAAAATGTAATCAAACATCTCCTTGCATTTAATCAGCACATTGTCTATTTTCATGAATAAAACATTGGTTGGGAATGTTAGTTAAATATCCAACTCTTCTCGGTCAGTTACCTGCGATATAGCTGAATAGACCCATGTAATAATCGATTAGTTACCTTAGCTATAGAGCTGAATAGGCCAATGTAATAATCGATTAGTTACCTTAGCTATAGAGCTGAATAGGCCAATGTAATGATCGATTTGTTACCTTAGCTATAGAGCTGAATAGGCCCATGTAATAATCGATTAGTTACCTTAGCTATAGAGCTGAATAGGCCAATGCAATAATCGATTAGTTACTTTAGCTATAGAGCTGAATAGGCCCATGTAATAATCGATTAGTTACCTTAGCTATAGAGCTGAATAGGCCAATGTAATAATCGATTAGTTACCTTAGCTATAGAGCTGAATAGGCCCATGTAATAATTGATTAGTTACCTTAGCTATAGAGCTGAATCGGCCCATGTAATAATCGATTAGTTACCTTAGCTATAGAGCTGAATCGGCCCATGTAATAATCGATTAGTTACCTTAGCTATAGAGCTGAATCGGCCCATGTAATAATCGATTAGTTACCTTAGCTATAGAGCTGAATCGGCCCATGTAATAATCGATTAGTTACCTTAGCTATAGAGATGAATCGGCCCATGTAATAATAGATTAGTTACCTTAGCTATAGAGCTGAATCGGCCCATTTAATAATTGATTAGTTACCTTAGCTATAGAGGTGAATCGGCCCATGTAATAATCGATTAGTTACCTTAGCTATAGAGGTGAATAGACCCATGTAATAATCGATTAGTTACCTTAGCTATAGAGCTGAATAGGCCCATGTAATAATCGATTAGTTACCTTAGCCATAGAGGTGAATAGGCCCATGTAATAATTGATTAGTTACCTTAGCTATAGAGGTGAATAGGCCCCATGTAATAATTGATTAGTTACCTTAGCTATAGAGCTGAATCGGCCCATTTAATAATCGATTAGTTACCTTAGCTATAGAGCTGAATCGGCCCATGTAATAATCGATTAGTTACCTTAGCTATAGAGCTGAATATGCCCATGTAATAATCGATTAGTTACCTTAGCTATAGAGCTGAATCGGCCCATGTAATAATCGATTAGTTACCTTAGGTATAGAGCTGAATAGGACCCTGTAATAATTGATTAGTTAGCTTCACTAAAAAGCTGAATCGGCCAATGTACATGTAAGAACCGATTAGTTACCTTTACAATTAACTCTTTTTGTGCCAAACATGCATTTATGCGAATTACCCGGCAGACGCCAAATGAGCAATATTGCAAAAACAGGGGGTACCCCATGTCTAAGGTTTGTAACTCTATATTTTCTGATCACGGTTCCGTTTTGTATGTGGCTTGGTGATGTATCCCAACATTTTGGCATGAAAATTAGGGACGTCAAGCTGTATATTGCATTTCACTAGTACAGTCGCAATCAAAATATTCGCATCTATTCCAGACATTTGTTGGGGAATATGAATTAGGAATCACCATATATGGAAGTTGTAAACCACACTTGCTCACATTCCAAACTGCCAAGAAAAAACGGTTATTGAACGCAAATGATATGGGGACCATCAAATCGGATAATTGTTTCTATGGCCTCACATTTTCAACATAGAATGGAATCCCACAGGGAACCTCATACAGATGACAGCATGAACTATGGAAAATCATCTGCTCCCCTCTATGTGGGGCTCTCTATGGGTTGTTAATATCTGCTCCCCTCTATGTGGGGCTCCCTATGGGTTGTTAACATCTGCTGCCATTTATGTGGGGCTCTCTATGGGTTGTTAACATCTGCTCCCCTCTATGTGGGGGGTCTCTATGGGTTGTTAACATCTGCTCGCCTCTAGGTGGGGCTCTCTATGGGTTGTTAACATTGTTTCTATGGCCTCACCTTTTCAACATAGAATGGAATTCCACAGGGAACCCCATACAGATGACAGCATGAACTATGGAAAATCATCTGCTCCCCTCTATGTGGGGCTCTCTATGGGTTGTTAACATCTGCTCCCCTCTATGTGGGGCTCCCTATGGGTTGTTAACATCTGCTGCCCTTTATGTGGGGCTCTCTATGGGTTGTTAACATCTGCTCCCCTCTATGTGGGGCTCTCTATGGGTTGTTAACATCTGCTCCCCTCTATGTGGGGGGTCTCTATGGGTTGTTAACATCTGCTCGCCTCTATGTGGGGCTCTCAATGGGTTGTTAACATTGTTTCTATGGCCTCACCTTTTCAACATAGAATGGAATTCCACAGGGAACCCCATACAGATGACAGCATGAACTATGGAAAATCATCTGCTCCCCTCTATGTGGGGCTCTCTATGGGTTGTTAACATCTTCTCCCCTCTATGTGGGGCTCTCTATGGGTTGTTAACATTGTTTCTATGGCCTCACCTTTTCAACATAGAATGGAATTCCACAGGGAACCCCATACAGATGACAGCATGAACTATGGAAAATCATCTGCTCCCCTCTATGTGGGGCTCTCTATGGGTTGTTAACATCTGCTCCCCTCTATGTGGGGCTCCCTATGGGTTGTTAACATCTGCTGCCATTTATGTGGGGCTCTCTATGGGTTGTTAACATCTGCTCCCCTCTATGTGGGGGTCTCTATGGGTTGTTAACATCTGCTCGCCTCTATGTGGGGCTCTCTATGGGTTGTTAACATTGTTTCTATGGCCTCACCTTTTCAACATAGAATGGAATTCCAAGGGAACCCCATACAGATGACAGCATGAACTATGGAAAATCATCTGCTCCCCTCTATGTGGGGGTCTCTATGGGTTGTTAACATCTGCTCCCCTCTATGTGGGGGTCTCTATGGGTTGTTAACATCTGCTCGCCTCTATGTGGGGCTCTCTATGGGTTGTTAACATTGTTTCTATGGCCTCACCTTTTCAACATAGAATGGAATCCGTGAAACTGAACTGAATCTTGCTGAATACTTGGTGTAGAGTCGGGCTGATTCAACCTTCAATGAAGAAATGTACATACAGTAAATCTACTCTCATCACGTGGTTCGTTAACCATTTGAGTGCCAGGGGCCGATCTCATCATTCATTAACCCTTTGAGTGCCAGGGGCCGATAACTAAACCTACACAATAAGTCTGTTAAAGAATATAAGAATAAATTATTAAAATTGTGAAGAAAAAAAAGATAAAAAAAATGTTAGGCCAATCAGGGGCCAATGCATTCTCTTATATATGCGAGGCGACCTATGGTCGACTCGCATATATAAGAGAATGCATTGGCACAGGGTTTATGGGTTTATGGGTTGATACACAAATCGACCTGGTACTCAAAGGGTTAAACGCAAACAAAAATTTGTGGCGGTACCAGTAAACTACCGGGTGTCCAATATAATTCACATAAATCATCGTGAAACCCAATTTTCCTGAAATTCAAGATGGCCGTCAAGATCACGTGACTTATAAGGGGCGGAGCAGGCTCATATGTCCCCCTGCAGGTATATATAGATATGGGTATCGTGTTATATATATATATATATATCTATATTTGGAATTGTAGCTATCAGGGAATATTCAAGCACGAACTCAACAAAGTGCACCATTGTATCCCCTTTTGCTACAAATTGGTGGCAACTTGCATAAATCCAAGATGGACGCCAACGTCACGTGACCTATTTTATGTCCAAAGTGGGTTCATATAGGTTACTCCTGTGTACCTTAATGTTGGACATCGTATAATTGGGTTGAAAATTGGAAAACAAACAACACACCCATCCATACCCACACAAACTGTACATATACTGGCAAATCCAAGATGGCCGCAATGTCACGTGACCTTGGTAGGCGTGTCCGGCGGCATTCGACAGGGTATACCTGTGTCTATATACATGTGAAGTTTCAACTAATTATATTGGAAACTGCTTGAGATAATGCATTACCCATGTATACCTAAAATAAAGGGATATTTGTACAGGATGCGTGGCACTTGGGGGTACGTCTGTCGTGGCAGCGAAAGAGTTAACCCTTTGAGTGCCAGGTCGATTTTTGTATCAACCCATATACCCTGTGCCAATGCATTCTCTTATATATGCGAGTCGACCATAGGTCGCCTCACATATATAAGAGAATGCATTGGCCTAACATTCTTTTTTTTTTTTACAATTTTTCAAAATTTTAATAATTTATTTTTATATTCTTTAACAGACTTATTTTGTAGGTTTAGGGCCGATGAGATCGGCCCCTGACACTCAAAGGGTTAAGATGGTTCACGATAATTTGTGACTGGTGAATAGAGATCATGTGCTAAGTATCCAACGACAATTTTATCTGCCTTCACATACTGCAGAGTCACCATGTTCTGTTCTGATTTGCAAGTAAAGACGTGTGATCCCGGTAACATTTTGTCGATATAAGTACCAACAACTGGCATAGAATCACTCAAAGTGCCCCCAACACACTGATTCCTCGCCAATGTTAGTTTGTATAGCTGACTGTTAAATTAGTTTAAACTAGAGATGGGCCTGTCCTAGATGGGACCTAGGAATATACCCCATATTCATCATGTTATTCGAATGAAGTAGCCTTTACCATATATTGGGCACTGAAATTATGTCAGCAGGTAACCTTACCCTAACTCTATTCAAAAACCTATTGATCGAAAAATATAGGAATAAAAGCTTGGACAAAATTATGCATGTTGTAAAACTTTCTAAGCCGAAGAAGGGGGATAACTCCACTAAAAAACGTCAGACAGGTGCCATGAACGCAGATGCACAGGTTCCCACGGTACTAAATAACTGTGCCAAGTTTTAAAACAATTGATCTAAAAATGTAGGAATAAAATCTCAGACAAAATTATTTATCCTGCAATGGTTGTCGGTAGTCGGAAAAGTGTTTATGGACCTCCAGCTTTCTTGTCATTGGTGGGATCCTGGTCGACGATCACATATCTAGTCCTGAAACACACTAAGCATAACTGTTAGCACAAGGGGTACCCCCTCCCAAAATGGAAGCAGGAAACATTGGGTGGGAGGGTGGGTTGCGATAAATAATATCGACCGAGTCGGTCGAAGGAAATTACCCGAAAGACAGTATGCTGCTGTGAGATTACTCAAGTGACTTGGCGCCGCACAAAATAGGTCCTCCCTCAATATCGATGGGCTTTATATGTTGTTCCACTGCTTTAGCATATATCCTCGTTCCTTTAGGGCAAACAAAGGCATTATCTCAGTTGACACTTAGTGAAGTGAGGAATAGAAGCTGGCTAATTGAGTGGCTGATTGCCACATCACTCCGCCTGTACTGATGTGATAAGGTCTATGCAGTACTGTGATATCTATTGATAGCCATTGGGTTTTCCCGGTAGCAACCATCTCGGGATAAAGGATTTGCATCGCTTCACTAGCATCTCCGTTGCATGCTGCAAACATTTTCCAAGTCGAAATAGGGGGGATAACTCTACCAAAATCAGTTGGACAGACGTCATAATCGCAGGTGCACAGGTTCTCATGGTGACAGATGTCATAATCGCAGGTGCACAGGTTCCCATGGTGACAGATGTCATAATCGCAGGTGCACAGGTTCCCATGGTGACAGACGTCATAATCGCAGGTGCACAGGTTCCCATGGAACTAAATAACTGTGCCAAGTTTTAAAAAAAAAATTACCAAAAATATAGGAATAAAGCTCGGACAAAATTGTGTCCACGGACGGATAGACAGCTTCCATTTGTGAACTAACATTAATGTTTATGTGGTAGTGACCATACCAACTATTAGTGGTAAGGGCTACTAACATTAATGTTTATGTGGTAGTGACCATACCAACTATTAGTGGTAAGGGCTAACACCTTGTCCAAACATAAAGTGTTAGTATTATCCAATATTAGTGTATGATAATTAGCCACATATTAAATGCATATGGGTTGGTTCTTTGGTGCATAAAATAGACAAATTTTTAGTAATGCTGGATACCATCAGTTTTATCAACATAAATGATAATAAGTCATATACATGTACATGTATGCAGTTGGCTCAGCATCTTCGGGATTACATATAATTGCATAATATAAAAATATGTACAAATAGTTGTTCCCACTGGGAGTACATCTCAAAAGAATATACCCAGGAAGAAGCTTACTATTTACATGACAACACATTGAGTTTACCTGAGGGTATTCTTGGAATGCACCCATCCCCTCTTGATACTGGAAGCCAGCTCCGCCTATCACAATCATTGGCCTGAAACATTGAGAAATATCTGTTGGAAATAAATTTTAACCCTTTGAGTGCCAGGGGCCGATCTACACAATAAGTCTGTTAAAGAATATAATAAAATATATTAAAATTGTAAAAAAAAAAAAAAAAATGTTAGGCCAATGCATTCTCTTATATATGGGAGGCGACCTATGGTCGACTCACATATATAACAGAATGCATTGGCACAGGGTATATGGTTGATACAAAAATCGGACCTGGCATTCAAAGGGTTAAGTTAGACAATTTAAATGCAAGAAATTTCAAACAATAATATGCTAGAAATTCCCAGGTATTGGAATAATCATAACTTTGCATAAATTTTGATTTCAAGAGCGCTGGGGGGTTCAATTTTTCTTTTCTTATTTCTGTTTTTTTTATACATGTTTTGATATACCACTATCATTAGTGTTATTTGTTTTGTTTTGTTGTTTTTTGTCTTGTTTTTGTCACTAGAATTCATTACTTTTATTGTTTTGTTATTTTTTGTTTTGTTTTTGTTTATTGTTTTTTCTTTAGAATTCATTACTTTTTTTCACTGAAATGTTTTCATGTTTGATTAAATTTATCTGCAGTTGATTCTAGTATATTATATTATTATTCCATGTGATTATCTTAGTTCCTTTTGTTCGTTTCTGTAATTCTTCATTCCTTTTTGTTCTCGTTTCTGTAATTCATTCATTATTGTGTGATGGTGTAATTTAGCCCTAGTATATATATAACTAATACAAGTTAATACTGACAACTAACAGCTAACATATTCATTCCAAATCACCGGTATTTAAGACATCCCGTTTACCCTCGGACTTTGCTCGTATTCAATCCGTCCCTGTATTATTACTCTGTCACTTCAGCCCAATGCTAACGCTAGAGTAACGCCGATTCAAATAGCACAGGTAATGCTCGCCGCTGATTCGCGATGACACACAGCCGCGCGCAAAGACGGTCAAAGGTCAATCATGTTTCGCGGGGTTTTAGATTAGTTGGTCAGAAAGTAAAGTTGTCTTCGGAAAGTTGATTGGCTTAAAGTCTTAGTTTATTTTGCCGTCAAGAGCCCATACTGCCATGCAAGGCTAACTTTATAAATTTAATGTCAAGGCTAAAGGACATTTATATAATGAACCCACTATCACCCAATGACAAATGGAGGAAAGAAATAAATATATATAAACCTCAGTGTTCAAGATTATATTTTGGTTCTGATTGTATTTTGGATGACAATTGCAGGAGACTGACCTTAAGTTTTGTACAGCACATAAAAAGATATTTAGCAATATATTAACTCCTTACTTCCTTACTTCTACTAACGAACGAGGCCATTCAATATGCCTTGTATATTATGATATATACACTCAAACATGCATTTGAACTGTGGAACATGAATGCAGGATGTTGGTTGGTCGAAATTTACATCATATGACATCGCAACGCTGACCCCCAACTTGCATCCACTTTTGTGTAGACGCAACTTACATCAAGTCACGAGAATAACACTGGAAATGGGTGCTAATGCTTACATCAAGTCACGAGAATACCACTGGAAATGGGTGCTAATGCTTACATCAAGTCACGAGAATACCACTGGAAATGGCGTGCTAATGCTTACATATCAAGTCACGAGAATACCACTGGAAATGGGTGCTAATGCTTACATCAAGTCACGAGAATACCAATTGGAAATGGGTGCTAATGCTTTACATCAAGTCACGAGAATACCACTGGAAATGGGTGCTAACTTACATCAAGTCACGAGAATACCACTGGAAATGGGTGCTAATGCTTACATCAAGTCACGAGAATACCACTGGAAATGGGTGCTAACTTACATCAAGTCACGAGAATACCACTGGAATGGGTGCTAATGCTTACATCAAGTCACGAGAATACCACTGGAAATGGGTTGCTAACTTACATCAAGTCACGAGAATACCACTGGAAAATGGGTGCTAACTTACATCAAGTCACGAGAATACCACTGGAAATGGGTGCTAATGCTTACATCAAGTCACGAGAATACCACTGGAAATGGTGCTAATGCTTACATCAAGTCACGAGAATACCACTGGAAATGGGTGCTAATGCTTACATCAAGTCACGAGAATACCACTGGAAAATGGGTGCTAAATGCTTACATCAAGTCACGAGAATACCACTGGAAATGGGTGCTAACTTACATCAAGTCACGAGAATACCACTGGAAATGGGTGCTAATGCTTACATCAAGTCACGAGAATACCACTGGAAATGGGTGCTAACTTACATCAAGTCACGAGAATACCACTGGAAATGGGTGCTAACTTACATCAAGTCACGAGAATACCACTGGAAATGGGTGCTAATGCTTACATCAAGTCACGAGAATACCACTGGAAATGGGTGCTAATGCTTACATCAAGTCACGAGAATACCACTGGAAATGGCGTGCTAATGCTTACATCAAGTCACGAGAATACCACTGGAAAATGGGTGCTAATGCTTACATCAAGTCACGAGAATACCACTGGAAATGGGTGCTAATGCTTACAATCAAGTCACGAGAATACCACTGGAAATGGGTGCTAATGCTTACATCAAGTCACGAGAATACCACTGGAAATGGGTGCTAAACTTACATCAAGTCACGAGAATACCACAGGAAATGGGTGCTAATGCTTACATCAAGTCACGAGAATACCACTGGAAATGGGTGCTAATGCTTACATCAAGTCACGAGAATACCACTGGAAATGGGTGCTAACTTACATCAAGTCACGAGAATAACCACTGGGAAATGGGTGCTAACTTACATCAAGTCACGAGAATACCACTGGAAATGGGTGCTAATGCTTACATCAAGTCACGAGAATACCACTGGAAATGGGTGCTAAGCTTACATCAAGTCACGAGAATACCACTGGAAATGGGTTGCTAATGCTTACATCAAGTCACGAGAATACCACTGGAAATGGGTGCTAATGCTTACATCAAGTCACGAGAATACCACTGGAAATGGGTGCTAATGCTTACATCAAGTCACGAGAATACCACTGGGAAATGGGTGCTAATGCTTACATCAAGTCACGAGAATACCACTGGAAATGGGTGCTAATGCTTTACATCAAGTCACGAGAATACCACTGGAAATGGGTGCTAATGCTTACATCAAGTCACGAGAATACCACTGGAAATGGGTGCTAATGCTTACATCAAGTCACGAGAATACCACTGGAAATGGGTGCTAATGCTTACATCAAGTCACGAGAATACCACTGGAAATGGGTGCTAATGCTTACATCAAGTCACGAGAATACCACTGGAAATGGGTGCTAATGCTTACATCAAGTCACGAGAATACCACTGGAAATGGGTGCTAATGCTTACATCAAGTCACGAGAATACCACTGGAAATGGGTGCTAATGCTTACATCAAGTCACGAGAATACCACTGGAAATGGGGTGCTAACTTACATCAAGTCACGAGAATACCACTGGAAATGGGTGCTAATGCTTACATCAAGTCACGAGAATACCACTGGAAATGGGTGCTAATGCTTACATCAAGTCACGAGAATACCACTGGAAATGGGTGCTAATGCTTACATCAAGTCACGAGAATACCACTGGAAATGGGTGCTAACTTACATCAAGTCACGAGAATACCACTGGAAATGGGTGCTAATGCTTACATCAAGTCACGAGAATACCACTGGAAATGGGTGCTAATGCTTACATCAAGTCACGAGAATACCACAGGAAATGGGTGCTAACTTACATCAAGTCACGAGAATACCACTGGAAATGGGTGCTAATGCTTACATCAAGTCACGAGGAATACCACTGGAAATGGGTGCTAATGCTTACATCAAGTCACGAGAATACCACTGGAAATGGGTGCTAACTCTTACATCAGAGTCACGAGAATACCACTGGAAATGGGTGCTAACTTACATCAAGTCACGAGAATACCACTGGAAATGGGTGCTAATGCTTACATCAAGTCACGAGAATACCACTGGAAATGGGTGCTAATGCTTACATCAAGTCACGAGAATACCACTCGGAAATGGGTAGCTAATGCTTACATCAAGTCACGAGAATACCACTGGAAATGGGTGCTAACACTTACATCAAGTCACCGAGAATACCACTGGAAATGGGTTGCTAACTTACATCAAGTCACGAGAATACCACTGGAAATGGGTGCTAATGCTTACATCAAGTCACGAGAATACCACTGGAAATGGGTGCTAAAGCTTACATCAAGTCACGAGAATACCACTGGAAATGGGTGCTAAGCTTACATTCAAGTCACGAGAATACCACTGGAAAATGGGTGCTATAACTTGCTTACATCAAGTCACGAGAATACTCACTGGAAATGGGTGCTAATGCTTTACATCAAGTTACGAGAATACCAC